>RJWH01009831.1:0-20207 GCA_004363575.1 Solenodon paradoxus
GGCCACCCTCTGTCAACCCGCCTGTTCTGTGAATAGCTGTGCTCAACCTGTGTGCTGTGAGGCCACCCTCTGTCAACCCGCCTGTTCTGTGAATAGCTGTGCTCAACCTGTGTGCTGTGAGGCCACCCTCTGTCAACCCGCCTGTTCTGTGAATAGCTGTGCTCAACCTGTGTGCTGTGAGGCCACCCTCTGTCAACCCACCTGTTCTGTGAATAGCTGTGCTCAACCTGTGTGCTGTGAGGCCACCCTTTGTCAACCTGCCTGTTCTGTGAGCAGCTGTGCTCAGCCTGTGTGCTGTGAGGCCTCTTCATGCCAACCAGTCCTCTGTGTGCCAACTTCCTGCCAGCCTCTTCTCTGCACACCTAGCTGCTGCCAGCCAGTCGTCTGTGAGCCCAGCTGCTGTCCAGCTGTCTGCACCATGCCTAGCTGCTGCCAGCCAATGGTCTGTGAGTCTGCTTGCTGCCAGCCAGTGTGCCCCACGCCTAGAAGTTCATCTGTTTGCTCTGTGACAAGTAGCTGCCAGCCTGTCTGCTGTGACCCCAGTCCTTGTGAGCAGTCCTGTTCAGAGTCTAGCATCTGCCAGCCAACTACCTGTGTGACTCTGGTCTGTGAACCAGTCTGCCTTAGCTCTGTCTGCTGTGTGCCAAGTCCTTGCAAGTCACCTTGTGTCTCCAGCACTTGCCAAGAGCCCTCTTGCTGCATCTCCAGCATCTGCCAACCTATCTGCTCTGAGACCAGCCCCTGCTCACCAAGTCCATGCGCGCCTAGCTCATGCCAACCGACCTGCTACATCGTGAAGCGCTGTCGGTCCATCTCTTGTGAGCCCGTGTCCTGTCCACCGACTTCCTGCCAACCTCTCTGCTGCCGCCCTGGCTCTTCTGCATCTGCCATCTGCCAGCCAACATGCTCTCGGACTTTCTACATACCCAGCTCCTGCAAACCGCCTTGCACCACGTCAGTTCCCTATCGCCCAATTTGCCGCCCTATCTGCCGCCCGGTCTGCACTGGACCCATCACGTACAGGCAGCCATATATGACGTCCATCTCCTACCGCCCTGCCTGCTACCGCCCCTGCTACTCCATCCTCCGCCGCCCCGCCTGTGTCACAACTGTTTACCGCCCCATTTGCTCCCGCCTGACTAGTATTGACTCCTCTAAGCCAGACTGCAAGAATTCCATTTCCAGCCAACCAGACTGTGGGGACTCAACGCCTGGCAAAGTGGAGGTCCCACAGGTCAATCCTTGCCAGCCTGCTGATGTCAAACCCAGCAGTCCTATCACTCGTGAGGCTGCCCCCAGCCAGCCTGCTGCCCCTAAGCCTGCCAATGACTGAATTGACCTCAGCCCACCAGTTCCTACAAAGCAAGACACCAGCCACAAAACTTGCCTGCATCCTCCAAAGTCCATTGTGACTTAGTAGAATCTTCCTTTCGGCACCATCATTAGCTATTTGCTTAAGCTTCAAAGAGCTCATCAGACATGGTAGCATCCTAATGGTCCAAATGAAAGCCCCCTGGAAACTGAGAAGGGGACACTGTGGGTTCCTGTCTGCTGCACCCATTATGCAAGAAGAACTGCTTCGCCACATCACCTCAAGTCTCTTCCTGGCACATACTGTTTATTTTCCTCTTGTGTATGCTCTCTTGCTGTGTGTGGTCTTTTTCCTTATTGACCTCTTCCATACGGTGGAAATATTCATGTCCAATAAATGTGGCCAAGTTGAAAAAAACCCATTGCTCTCTTGTTAATGCCATATTTTCATCGGCTGACTTTTGTCCTTGAGAGCAACTTCATCCATGCATCCATCCATTGTTTGATAGCTGTTAGGTGCCAGGGACTGTGTTAGGCTCTAGGAATGAGGAGGCAAAGTCTCAGTGCCTACTTTAGGGAGCTCACTCTCAGGAGAGCAGACAGGTAGAGAGACAATCACTACATTCCATTGTGCTAAGTACTAGGATAGATTGAACACAGGATGGTGACCTCATCAGGGTATGGAGGAAGGTTTCTTGGGGAATGTGATACTGAAGCTGAGTCTTTCAGTACAACTAAGAATTAACCAATTAGAAACCAGGAAGGAAGATCTTGCCAGGTAGAGAAAGCAGATGCAAATGAATGGGATTGGGAACACAATGTTTATTAGGCTAGTCTAAGGCAGAGGTGTGTTTAGAGGAGTGGTGAGTTCTGAGTTCAGATAAGTAGATGGTGACTTGCCTTTGTCAGGATGTGTATGCTTAACAGAAGTGGAGGGCGGGGGTTGGTGCAGGGCTGACTTGAAGATGTTGAAAGGCCATATACAAGGACATGAAGAGTATTGGGTTTTGGAATGACCTCTGGTCTTGGTGTGAAGAATTGAATGGAGAAGCGTTATCCTGGATATAGCAAGACTTGGGAGGAATTCAGTGGCTTTGGGTTCACAGGCATGAAATCAGGTAGGTGGGTCATTCTTATGATAAGGAAGATAGCTAAATTTCTTGTGCAAGAAATTGTGGCTTTTGCTTTACTTATGTTGTCTTACTCCCTCTAAGGTACACTCTTTGTATAAACTCCATGCATACAATTTTACAATCTTTAAGGACGCAGTCTCCTCAAAGAAAAGGGCTATACTTTGTCCTCAGGGAGCTGCTATATCCCCGGCTTCTTCCAATTCGATGCTAGTTGCATCCCCTGAGTTTGATGACCGACATGTCTCTAGATATTGGCAAACATTCTCTGGGGACTGTTTCTCAAATAAGATCACCTCTGTTTGAGAACTCCTGGATAAACAATAGCAGAGGGAGAAAGTCAATGTGGAAGTTATCCTGCACATGGCGGAGCTATGGTCTCATCAGGTCATTATATTTATTTCCATCTCTTTCCATTTCTTTCCAGAGTCAAAAGAGGAGTTGGCCAGGGTTTTAAATCTTTGGGGGAAGCATAGACTCAGTGTTTCATGTTAATCACAGTAATTGTTTGAGGTAAGATTTCTTTTCCCTTATTTTTTTAAAGGAATGTGCAGATAGGAGTGAAGGTGTGTAGACTGGCAGGAAGGAAGCAGAGGAAGAAGTATATTATTTAGTTATTCATATTGTTTTTTTCCCCTGGACCCAGGGTGCGAACTCAGATCTTTGGGATATGGTGGACTGCACTCTTTTGGAGGTAGATGACTTAACCATTATTCCACCAAGGCATGCCTCTTTTCCCTTTTTTTATAGACAAAGAACATGAAGGACAAACAATCCAAGTGGCCATCAGCAGAGATAAGAAAATTGTGGCATATTCACGAATAGAATATTATGCTTCAATAAAATGATTGGATAATGGTTACATTCAGCAGCCTGGTTGAATGTTACTTATGTAGTGTCAAATGATGTAAATAAACCTCGAAGACCACACACACACACACACAAATCCAAAACACTGCCTCACATGTATGCATACATACATGTATGTGTAAGTGTATATACACACATATATTTACAAACATACACTTTTGGTGCCAACCATAATCTGAAAGATATAATCCTGAGTGATGTCATTCCCAGTGGTGAAACTCCCCTGAATGAAATTCACTAAAGTCTAAAATCCTGCAAATTTTAATCAGGAATGATCAAGGCCCTAAATGTTGAAATCCTGGAAGCTGAAAAGAAGTAACAATGTGGCAAAAAATGAAGAATTCTCCCCTGCCATTATTACTTAGTCTTGCACAAGTTCTGCCCCTTCACATATAGCGCCATGCTTGCCTTCAAAAAATGTTAGCGGATAAAAGGAATCTGACAAGCTCAGTGTCCTTCTGAACCAAAGACACTTGTTGATACAGAGGTTACCCGAGTGTTATAAAACACAGTAAATGGGGAACTACTCTTGGTTTGGGATTTGACAGTTGAAGACATCTTCTCTATGCAATCACTGCATCCAACATAGAAAATCTAGCTTTTGCAAAGCTTTGAATGATGGATAACACTTTCCAAACTGTCCCCATTGTTTTTTCTATTAGTTAAATATAATTCATGACCCCATTGGATCTGAAGATTCCAGAACTGTTCATTTCAGCATTAATCACTGGAAAAAAGTGAAGCTCAGGCTTATTCGAAGATTTGGTGGATTCGGCAGAAGAAAATGGATTTCAATAGAATCCCCAAATCATAATGACAAATTTGAAATTCCGTGTGATCAAGGTTTCTAAAAGTGAATTTTAAGATATTACCAATAAAATTTTTTTTTCCATTTAGCCCCAGGGTATTTGGTAGAAAGTTCACGAGTGGATTGGCCACATGGTACGGTAATGACAACAACTTGAGTTTAAAAAATGCATCATTTGTCTGCCTTAGCATTTCTTCAGGCTGATGAAATTCCAGATTTTTAACAAAATAAAGTGACATCTACCTGAAGGAGCTAGGAAAGTTACTAATTGGTTTGAAAATAATTAAGTGCATGGTAGGATAAGAAGACAGGTGTTCTTGGTTTGATTGCCAGTATTGTTTCTGCCAAATTTGTGGTCAGTATATGAGGACATAATAAGACTAACACAGAAACATGAGCTAACATGAGAATGTTTGAATTGGCATGCTCATATTGGTGTATGTCAAATCACGAAAGAATTTCAGAAAGAAAGCATCACATAGAAAATGAATGTGAAGGTATTCTACAGGGGAACCCAAGCCCTAATATTAAAAAAAAAGACCAGCTATTTTTTGTGAGGAAATGTTTCAAAAGATAGTGATGGTGAAAGTTGGCTAGCTTTCACAGACTACTTCCAAGAAAGTGCTCATAATATGTGTATATGATACACTTTATTTTTTTAAAGACATATTTATTTTATTTAATTGTTCATCTTGGTTATTTTCCCCAGTCCTGGGTCTTGAACCTGGTTTCTTGGGACGCATGTGGCCCATGTCCAATGGCCTTACCCACAAGGCCACCAGGGTTATTGCCCCAGGGTATACCACACTACCTTTTTTATATGTCAGATTTTCTTTTTAATTTTTAGTGTTTTTCCTATTTTAAATGGTCAGCAACATTTTTTTGCAATTTGCTATACTATGCATTTCATCTTTGCATTATTTCCAATACTGGAGGTATAAATTGTGTCGTAATTCATTTGTGTGCATTTGTTTTGTAAATCTGCATTCACAAAAATGCATTCTCACAACACTGACTTTGTGCATAAGCATTGTGTGTGTACATAAAAACAGGAAACCTTCCTCAAAAATGAAAAGAGGTCTTTTTTCTACATCTGCATTTGTGAAAGAGAAGGATTTCTTCTGGTGTGTGTTTCATTGTGTAAAATGACCTGTGAAGTGTTCTGTCATGTTTTGTTTCTCAAATAAATTCCCTTTAAAATGTCAATAGATGTCTCTTAATTTTTTTAAAATTATATTTTCCCCAAATAATATTTTGGGGATTTTGATCTTTTGGGATTGTGATTTTCAGGATTTTAGACTTTGGAGATGTTCATCTTTGGAGTTTCATCATTTAGGATTATGGTATTTAGGATTGTGTCTTGCAGACTTATGACTCAAACTCACATATGCTATATATATATATATATATATATATATATGTATATAAGTATTATACAGTGTGTGCATTCATAAGGCATTGATAAAGACAAAAATTTAGGATCATCAAACAGCTAACAATGAATATACATATTTTTGCCGGATTTCCTGATGCAATCACACCATCCATGATGATAAACTATATGCCTTTAGTGCCTGAAATCACAGCAAAAATGGAAGTTTTATATATATATGTATATATATGTATATATATGTATATCTATCTATCTATCTATGAAAGGTCCCTCCCATTGAGTTAGTTGACCACCCATCACATCACAGTCCATCACTTTTACTTTTATTTTGGTGAGAACATTGAAGCTCTACTCTTCTAGCAAAGTTTAATTATATAATACAGTGTGATCAACTATTGTCCTTATATTATGTATTATATTCTCAGACTTTATTCATTTTATACCTGAACATTTGCGCCCTTTAATCTATTGAGAGGTTTCTTTAAGAAGAAAGAACAGAATCTGAAAAATGGATTGATTTGAAACAAAATAAGAGGTATGTATGGATATAGGATATGGGAACCTTTTCCAGATTAGTTTGATATGGTTTCTCAAATAGATTCATATGCTCATTTTGACTGACCTATTTAGTAAGGAGATAAGAGCTTTGGGAATAGAACACAGCTTTGGGAATCTTTGCTATTTGCAAGGTGCCAACATGAATAGTGAGGAAATGTAGGGCAAATGAAGTAGTTAATGCTGTTACATAAAAAGCAGTGGTAGAGGAAAGGTATTCCAATGACAAGAGCTAGGATTTTATAGGCATTGTTCTGATCAGAAAAAAACTTTTAAAATTAGGGTGTGGAAGATGCCTAGGAAAAAGCATTCTGTAGCTGGTACTTTGAAAAGAGCCTTCCAGAATTTTCATCAATTGTGAGGCAGCTGACACAAACAAAATAACTTGAGCTACAACCACATAGCTGATGAACATTCAGTACCTGGAACATTTGGGCAATGAGCTAACAGGTGCAACAGAGTGACTTGCTAGCAGAGTCAGAAATTAAGCTGAGCTTGTCTGGTTCCCAAAATCATGATCTTTCTGCTCCATCAGGCACTTCCAGGGTGAACCGGCTAGGATGTGGGAAGGTGTGGGAGGTGAGGTGGGTGGTGATGGGGAAACCAGGACAGGCTGAGCAAGCGGGGAGTCAGGAAAGCCCCCCCCATGCACCCCTCTTGGAAGAGGTGGCTGGCACAGGGGAAGCAGAAGTCAGTGAAGGCACATGTGGGGCTTATGTTTTTGTACTTAGAGAATTCACCTGCTGTTGACTCGACTTTCTTGCATGAGTTTAATCCTTCTAGGTGAAATAGCTGCTATTTTAACCTTTCCAAATGAACGTATTTTATTTGGGTGTGTTGATAAGTAGAGGTAAGTACTCAGACAGGGTTGTCTAGGTGAGCGCTCCCGTCACTGAAGTGGGCAGGTAGGTAATCCCTTTTCCAGTCCTTCACTAGGGGTTTGACCTGTGATAGAGCATCTTCCCTTGTTGTTACTTCTACTCCAGTCAGCCAGGGCACTGCCATAGAAAGAGCAGCTTTCAACCACTGTTTGAGAATCTCCCTCTCCAAAGACAGGAGGTCTATTAGGTGGTTAAAAGCAGAGATTTTGGGGGTGAACCCAACCTAGGTTTGAATCTTATTTCTTTGCTTTCTTGTTGGCATAATTTTGGGATTCTGATTTAAACTTCCTGTGTTGGTTTTGCTCTCTCTAATATAGCGATGACAATTATACCCACTAAACGAAGGTCTTTGCAAAGATTTAGTGAAAAAAATGCAGCTATGGACTTGGTGTTAGTAAGTATGTTACACATGGACACTGTGACCGCTCTTTCTATTACTGTGTTTCAGGAAAGCCAAGTAGGAACATTCGAGAAGGAGGCGGAGACAGTTAAGTGCCCTTGGGAGGTGATGGCTGTCTTTGACTTTGTCCTCCTTCATCTGGTCGGAGCTTCCCTTCCCGGTTGTCAGAGGCTGCACGCGCATTCCTGGTGGGGGAGCAGGCTCCTTGGTCTTGAACTGTGGTCTCCTGATGAGCGGTTAGTGTGGACAAAGACCTGCTTCAGGGGCAGCTGGAGAGTAACCTGGAAAAGAGACAGCTCATCATCCCAGAGCAGGAGAAGCATCAAAGAATCCAAACACAGCAAAGGAAACTCCCAACTCAACAGACAAGTTTTTAAAGTAGGGACAACATCTCCCAGGCTCCCGAAGCCTGCTAATCAGATGTTTGTCTGCAAACACCTGGAAACAATAACAAGGAAAGATGCTCTCTGTCATGCCTGCACCCCTAGTTAAGGACTATAAAAGCCCCCATGGATTGGATGGCTTTCAAACTCAGGCATAGCGAGTTTGCAACTTCCCAGCAAGGCTAGCACCAGCACCATGGCAGACAGCTGCTGTCCTGAGACCACCGCCATCATGCCAGCAGTGCCCGCCATCTCCTTATGCTCCAACGGTGGCAGCTTCCGGAAAGGTATCTGCTTGCCTAGTTCCTGCCGGAGCAGAACGTGGCAACTGGTTACATGCCAAGAAAACTGCTGGCCCTCTGGAGGTGCCCCAAGTGTCTGCGAACCTGCTCCTTGTCAAACAGCGTGCCTTCCAGCGACTTCTTGTGTGGGTTTTGTTTGCCAACCCATTGGCTCCCGCACGGCCTGCTATGAATCTGGTGCTGGTCAATCTCCTTGTCTGGTTAACCCCTGCCAGCCCTCCTGCTCAGAATCCTCCAGGGGCCAAGCTCTGTGCTGCGAAGACAGCCTCTGTCAAGGAAACTCCTGCCAGGAATCTGCCTGCATGTCTGGATCATGCCAGGCAGCTTGTGATAGAGCAGATTGTTGTGACTCTAGGTCCTACCAGCCACCCTGCTCCGAGGTAACTTCCTGCCCTGAGACATCCTGCCCACCAGCTACCTGTACAGCTGGTCTCTGCCAGCCACCTCGCTGCCAGGCAAGTTCACGTCCACCCATGAGCTCTGGAGACCAGCCCTGCAAATCAGTTTACTACCAGCCCATCTGCTACATTTTTGAGCCTTGCCCATCAGTTCCTTCCATGCCTGTTCCCTGCCAGCCATCGGCTTGTGTGTTTAGTTCTTACACTCCTCCTTGCTGTGTGCACTCCCCTTGCCAGCCACTCAACTGCCAACCAGCTCCTTCCATGTCCATCATCTGCCAGCCAGTGGCTAACTGCCAGTCCTCCTGTTCTGTAAAGAACGCTTGCAAATCAGCTTCCTGTGGCACTGTGGACTCTGGACAACCAACTTGTGGAAGAACCCCTTCCTGTGACCCAAGTGGCTGCAAAACTCCCTCCTGCCAACCAGCTTGCTGTGTGACGGGTTTTGGCAAATCATCCAGCGGAGGCTGCAATTGCTTCCGACCCACTCCTCCAAGTCTCTGCAAAGCCAGCCCCTGTGCACTGACTTCCAAATGACCTCGTCACCAGTCTGTTAGGCAACCGTTCCATGACAGGCCACTCTTCACACCTTTTCTGAGATCTGCCACTGTCCCAAGAGCAAGTTAGCCTGTTCTGGGTCCTGCACAGGTGCTGCCTACTTTTCACTTGACTCCAGTCTAGTCCACCTTTCATCCAGGTGCTGATGAGGGAAATTTTACAGCCATGAGATCCTTGTTCATGGAGGATGACCTTTCAGCAAGCATGGTACATTCAATAAATTGCATTTCCTGAGGCTGTCGATTCATTTCACTTCAGCAAAGCTTTCTCTCCAGTTTTTCTTTCTCTGGAGGCCACTCAGTCTTTAAGAAGATTCCTTTGCTGCCAACTTCTAATAAAATTTTGACTGCTTAGGCACAATGTACAAGACTCTCAGAGTGTCTTCATTCCTTTCCATGCTTGCGGCATCACATAGATTTCCTTTAGGTCACATTTGAACACGATGGCATAGAGCCCTTTCAGCCAGGGGTCTGCATTGGCTAAAGGGCACTTGGTTTCCAGAAATGCAGGTGCTCAGGTTGGAAGGGAGGAAGGACAAATAACTCTTAGGTTTTCAACTGACCAAGAGCTCTTTTGAGGTGAGCCGCTTTAGTTTCCCCCAGTGAAAGACTTGGGAACCAAAGACATAAGTGGCCCAGATTAAAATAAATGAGTTTTGGCCATGGAGAACAGCTAAGGATTAGTGCACTTAAAAACCGTTTTCAATGATCCATCTACTGAGTGACCGATTTGAATAAAATTAAAAACTCTTTAGAAATCTTTGGAAGTTGTTTGTTTGCTATATTTTCGTTAACATTTTAAGAAACAGTTTTTGAAACCATTTGTTTCAGGAAACTTCTGACTCAGTTTTGAGTTTTCTAGTGTGTAATTTTATAGCCTGTGTATGTAAGTTAAAGTACATATATACTAAAGAGCAACAAATATTTTGTAAGACTATATACAAACAAAATGCATTACATAGAATGCAATACTGCCTTTTGGAAGAAAATAAGGCATGAGAAGAACAGGAATTTAATTAATTGATATTTAAGTATATAAATGACAAATAATTGAGGTACTTTGCAAGGACCAGACTCTCAATCATTTGCAACTGAAACTCAAAGAAGAAATTGAAAAGGGGAAGAAGGGAGAGAAAGACCTTGATATCACAAAAAGCAATGACCATGGGCAGAATGTCTTCCAGAAATAACATCCTGACATTTTAATGAATTTAAAATGCCTGTTTAAATTCCCTCTCCCATGTCCTCTGTGGAGATATCAGTTATGTGAGAAAAAGGAAGAGGCTCTGGGAAGTGGCATGCATCTTATTTAATACCTGTACAGAATTTTCAACAATATTCCTTATATTACAAGAGTGAGATGTGATAGCCCCTTAAATAATTTGCTTATTAATATCAGAATTTTCAACATAATTGGAATTTCAAATTTCACTTTGCAATCGTTTTTTGACTGATTTTAGTCTATCTTCTTCTCTTTAGTGCTCCAATTATAAATTTCTTTGTCATACTGGCAAATGCTTTTCATTGGCCATCTACCAACATACAAACAACAGGTTTTAAACATGTCCAGTGCAAAATGTGGCCTGGGAAGTTTGTATTTTTCCCTCTGCTTGGCAACAGTTTAAATAGCATAGCATTTATTGGTTTCTTTAATTTTGCCAGACCTTGCCCAAAAGACATCTGAGTCTCCTTATTATAAACAATATTTTCCCAAGTTTGAGCATGCTTGTCACTAAATCCCTATTTACTCTTACATTCAGTGTAGGTGAGCAGTTTTTAAAATGCAGGGAATTTTTGAGAGAAATAGCACAAACACCCACCACTGAGAACTGACATTTTCTTACGTCTACTTTGAAGCTTTAACAAGTATAATTGAAATAAATTATTATTAATACAATTGAAGTGCCTCCAGTTCCATTTTCCTTCTTCCTTTCTCAGATGCAAGCTTGTATACCCTTTGTATTCACATACACATGTGAACAACATATAATAAACATTAAGTAGTTAAGCAACATAAAGCATTACGGTTTAGCAATGTAAAATTTTGCATATGTAAATGCAAAATTCTGCAATTTACTTTTTTCTTTATTGTTTTTTTAGAGCTATGCATTTCAATATATGGGTATGTCTCATTATATTAACTAATGTTTGCTGCATAAGAAATAACCCTAGAACTTTATGGCTGAAAATGACAAATATTTATTAGCTCACCGTTTCTATTAGAAATCTAGAAACTAGCCTCAGCTACTTTCTTCTTGCTTGGGGTTTCACAAGGTAGTTGTTGAGGTGTTGGCTAGGGTTGCAGTCATTTATGACTGGCTAAGAAAGTTCACTTTCCTCACTTTATTATTCTTGGGGGTGTTGACAGACCACTGGCTCCTGCCAATTGTTAGCCAGAGATAATGTCTCCTTGTTTCATCAGCTTCTGTACTGGCTGGTTGTCCTCAAGGCATGGTAGTGAGAATCTTTCAGTACAAGTGGTCTGAGGGAAAGAGAATGAGGGCCCAACATGGTCATTACAGTCTGGACGGTCTAATCTTGAAAGTGACATCCCACCATGTTCACTGTACTCTTTATTAGAAGCATGTCAGTAAACCTAGCCCAGACTCAAGAGGAAGGATTATACAAAGGCATGAATACCAGGAGGTGGGGAAAATAGGGAGTCATTTTAGAGGCCGCTCATGACAGTCTGCCTTTAGCCTTCATAGTGATTCATATAAGAAACACAATCTCTGCTCCCCAAATTTCATTTTATTACATCAGCTCTATGTCCAGAATCTTGTCACTGAAATTAGTCAAGAGTGGATAAATCTCCTTGGTGTGAATTTTCCTTGCCAGATAATAGTATGTTGACAGATCATGAATCAAGAGTTGGGTTAAAGAGGGAAACAAATGCATCATGCAAAAAAATAATAACATCGCGTGGAAGAACCTACTTTATATTAAACTTCTTGGTTTTATTTTGAAGTAAGATTTGATCTCTTCATTCCGATCGAAAGGTATTAAAATCTCCTTCCTCCTCTCCTGCGCTTTCTCTCCTCCCTCATTCTTTCAGGCTTTCTTATTTAGTTCAGAAGGAAACATTGCCATCTTCATTTTTATTTTATTATAAAAATAACCCAGTGGTTGAAGGGAATGGCAACATATGAATACAAAAAGCAAAAGTTCTGGTCCCCAACACCCTACTTCAACTTCACTCCCCTGCAACAAACACTAGTTTCTGTTTATTACACTATACAATGTTGTATAGCAATCAAATCTCAAGAAAACTGAAAAAAAGTCTTGGTTTTTTCTTTCCCTTTGCTGTTGGTTGGCTTCTCTTCTTGAAGGATGGAAGAAAACTGAAAGGAGCATCGATTTCTATCTCAAGCACAAAGATTATCTACACAGTAATGAAACTTTGTCAACTTTGATTGTAAGGAAAATCATTTTATTAAAAAGATCTTTTGTGTTTTCTGTTTTTTTTCGTGTGTATGTGTGTGTTCAAAGCACCTGGAACTTCCTTCATGTTTCTCAGTGTTGTGTGCCATTCCTGTGTCATGCCTAGTCACGAAATTTCCTTTTTAATTGAAACTGGTTTCTCATATAATTAAGTACTTTTCTTTAAGTTAAATATCCTAGCTCTTAACAGGAAAATTACTGGGCTTTAATGAAGTGGTATCTTCTAGTCCTTAGGTGTTCAATTACAGATCTTCAGTTATTTTTGATTTTACATGGTTCAAACTAACATTTTTTTTTGCTTGGCTTTTTTTCAATAAAATTATAGTATACACATATAATATTACTCTTTCTGATGTACTTATATACTAACTTTTAAAAAAGGCATTAAGATAATCACACATAAGAAAGAATATTGAAAAGAATTAAGATTATTTAACCCGTTTTTCTACCAATGTGTTTGAGAATAGAATGTTGCTGTCATTTTTATGATTCTTTTGATATCTACTTAGCAACTTGGGTGCACCTCAAGCTTGTCCTGAGAAATTCCATTTCTGAAGAACAAAGTTTATGTATTAGTTGTCTTAGTAATTTCAAGTGTGAGATGGACACAATGGTCTCTGATAAAGAAGGCAAAGGGGTGCAAGAAACTGTGATGATTGAAGCAGACGTTTAAAGGTCCATGTTGAAGTTAAAGTTTGGTAGGGAGTCTTCCTGGAGGTGGTAAATTAGTAACATGAAGTGGAAGGTGATGCTCGTGACATCCATATGGATCAAGGGATGTGTCTATAGAAACTTGAAGAGGCGGAGTTTCCCCATCTGTGTGTTGTTTGCCATTTGTTGTCATTGTCCTTGATCTCATCAGTTTGCCCATATAAGTGGGTTTAATCTTAGAGTCCCACGACATCAGGAAGCAAATTTTCTTTGATAACCCACTTTCTCAGATGTTAGGCAATGCCTTGAAACTAACTGGAGCTGGAGAACTATTTAATGATAGTGATTTGATAATAAACAATACAGAACTGTTGCAAATAAAATCGAACTGATACTTAGATGGCCTCCTGACTGATGTTTGAAAGCAGCTCTAAAATGTGCCTCTAATCCTAGCCTAATATTTTAAAATTTGGCCTCTTACCTTTGTGGTATGAGATTAGATCTGAAAGAACTTTTTAAAATATAAAATACTTTCCAAATCTAAGGGCTTAGAAAGAACACACTGCACACACAATTTAGGTTACAAAAGGATGTGAGAAATGAATGGAATTTATTAAGTAATTAATTAGAAAATGCCTTAGTTGCAAGAAGTTAACCACAGTAGGTGGAAAACAAATTATAAACATAATGAACACGTGTGAAAGGAGGCCATTTTAGAGCTGGAAAAGTTCATTAAATATGAAGACAATTAGTAGGGGTGAAGAATGGAGATGGTGAATCTTACAGCATTATTTAATTTCTAATGACTCATTAGCTAAGCCTTATCACCAGTGACCAAAAAGTCCAATTTTTTTTTGATAAAGGCAGTGAAGACAAAGACATGTTTTCTTGAATCAAATCCTGCTATTTACCTGGTAACATACACTTTCATCAGAGGAATAAATACAAGTAGTCTTTTTTACATGTATTTCAAACTGTAAGAAAAGGATTTGACTCCATTGGCCTGAACTACCAGGAAAGTGCGGGAAGGAAGAGAAAGTCACTCAGTGCAGTGGTATCCAATCTCCGGATCCACGAGGTAGAGCTTCCTTAGGACAGACCGACATGGGGGTTAACTAACATTTATCAGTTTAGAGTCAAGAGAAAGAGGAGAAAGCAATGATTCAGGCACTAAACAAAATGAAGAGTCTATAACTTAAAATACAGAAAACCCTAAAAATGCCTTACAAACTACAATAGGAGAGAGAGATTATTTTAAGTGTCTCAGTATTTGAGAGTAATTTTTCTAAGCTCAGAAAATTAGAATTCATTTAGAGAAAACATATTTTCTCCATACTGTTTATACCCATTTGGTGTCATCAGTTCCTCTTTCTAATTTCAACTAGGGATTGGATAATTCTGTTCAAATATTATCCTTTGCACTCATAAGTCATAAGCTCTCTTTCTTAGATCATAATCATAATTTTACCAAAGCATCTTCCACACAATTTATTTCTTCTTCTTCTTACCTATATATGCGGAGAACAAAAAAACACTATTTTGGTCTTAGTCATTTGTTTTTATATTAAATATGTTTGTGTTTTGCTATATTTCTTACTGTTGGACACTTCAAAGGGCTTAGAAAGAATTAGATTAACTTTGCTAGACATCTAGTTAAAGAAATATAAGATTCTTGAAGTTTGTCCCTTTCCATGCTATTTTTTTCCAAGCAAGAATGAATGAGTCTGAAGAGTCTGATTTTATCATGCACTTATCCAAACAAAAGGAATACTTTTGTTTAGAAAGAGCATCTGAAGTTCTTCAGGTCATAGACAGGTGATAGCCCTGTAAGCACAGGGATAATAAATGCTGGCGAAACAGGCATGCATTCCTTATCTAGTTTACTTTATATATACAATTTAGACTTTCTTGATTTATGGTTTGCGCATGGGAGAATCTAATAATGGCCATTCTGGTGTTTGTACATAAAGACTCCTTAAAGGAGAAGGTCTGGGGAGAGACCACAGGAGTCTACCTACCCCCATAAAGGGCCTTAATTGAGATACGGCTAATGTCAGTGTCAGGAGGAGTTGGATAGAAAGGACAGTTCTGTCAGTCTTGATTTTGGGCAGGGTTCTGCCTGTTGGGCCCAGTTCCCATGAACATTTGTAAACAGACACATTTTTTAAGACATGTTTTTGGATCTTCCTGTAGATTCTTGGTAATAGGGTGGCTGGAGAAAAAAAAGATGAGAGTGACTTACATTGTGCTTTGATTCTGAGGATTTGCAGAAGCAAGAAGCACAGGAACCTCCAGAGGCATCTCAGACTAAGATTGGAGACTGGAGGTATTAAATGTCTGGAGAAAGGGAGAGGAGTAGATTGTTGCTGCCAATACCAAAATGCTCAAGGGATTTGAGGATCAAAGGCCAAAGGTTTCTGTCTGAATCACAATATCTTTTATGAAACATGCTCAGGTTTGCAACTATGTCAGATTTATAAATTGAGCCTTTCCTTTAATCCTGCTTAATATAGTCCCGCCATATGAATAAATTGTTGGGAACTCAATCTTATGGCAAAAGGGTCTTAGAATTCCATGATTACACTTACAACCATAAGGTCCCTCAGGAGTGCCTGAATCTAATGGTGTGAGTGGGTGAGCTATTAATTGAGGATGAAGGACAATTAAGTAAGATCTGTGATTGTTCAGAGACACGAACCTACAAAATGTGGCTCAATTATTTTGTTTGACATCTCAGATGACCCATCTGATCCAAATAAGATGTAGCCTCTGGTCACAGGATTAGAAGCACTTTGAAACATGTAGAATACTTTCCAAAGGAAAATAGAGGAAGGACACAGGACTCAAACAAGGAGAGATTACTGGTAGATTAACCAGAATCACCCTATGATATCCAGAAAGATCGTTCAAAGTTATCATACAAGGCAGGAAATATGAAACAAGAATAACAAGCATTTGGAGAAAAACATTGTTATGCAGAAATATTAAATAATGGCAGTTACTAGGGGCTTAAATTGGCCTTAAGAATTTATAGATATGTTTTTCACATTAACCATGGTTTATTTTCAATAACTAACCAGAACAGATCATGTACATACTGTTAAAAACATCTTACAAATAAAGACTCTCCTGCTAGTAAATACATTCCTGTGTTTCTCAATAGTTCTGTTATTAGCAAGTTTACAAGAAGATTTGATGAGGTTACTTCTTCCTTGGGCGTCTTCTGTAGAGAGAGTATGCAGATATATGCCTACTTCTTATTACTCTGCTTGATTTTCATGCATTAAATCAAATTAACTTTGCTAGAACAGAAAAAATTAGGTCATGCTGTATTATCATTGATTTTTCTGAAATTTGCTAATTAAAAATTTATTTTAAAAATGTTTTAGGCCTTCAGAAAGTTGTAAAAGTAGTGCAGAAAACTGGAGTGTATCTGTTACCCAGCTTCCCCAATGTTGACAAATTATCTAGCCATAAAACCATGATCAAAATGAGTAAATTGACATGGGTACAAGACTATTAAGTTAACTCCAGACCTTACATAAATCGCATAACTTTTTATTTTTTCCAGCATCTAATTCAGGATTTCACGTTGCATTCAGTTGTTGCGTCTCCTTTGTTCCTTCTAATCCATGACAGTTCTTCAGTCTTTCCTTGTTCTTCCTGTCCATGCTGCTTTTGATGATAACTCTGTATCTCTGAAGATTCCTTTCCTTTTGCTAAAAAATATTTTGGAAGAGAAGAGAAAGGTGAATAAAGCTCAGTTGCTTCAAAATAAAACTAGAAATATCATAAATCATTAACAGATTTTATTTGCAAATGAGCTAAAATATTAATGTCATCATGAATGCTCATTATGCATTTGGGTGAGTGTGGGTGCAGGACAGGTAGAACTATAGGGAGTCACCAGCCAAGTCTCAGAATTGACATGAAAAATGATCAAAACCAAATGATGTAAATCACCTTAAAAAGGAGACCTTCAAAGTCCTGAGGAATTGACTCAGATCTGATTGAAGATGTAAGAAATGTGAAAGTTAAATGAGGGTCTTAGTGAACCAGGGAAACTCAGAGGCAAGCTCTGAGGCAAAAGTGAGCAGGGCTCAGGGGAGATGGAGAATGAACCATGGGACTGTGAGTTTTTAAGTTCCATTGGCAAGACCTATTCTGAAGTGGATACTTCAAATGCCATCTGACATTTAGTTCCTTTAACTTCTTGTACTGATTCCTGGCTCATGTGGTGGTTGAGAAGCTCCTATTACAGTCAGTTCTCTAAGTTCCTAACTTGGCATCCTAACTTTATAGGCTTGGCTGATGTGAGTCTGTTCCTTAGAGGTGGCTTCATCCTTGTTATATAAACAAAGTGCAAGACTCAAGACCAATCCCTGATAACTTTATCAAGGCCAAGAGTCTTCCCTGAGTGCTTTTGGAAAGGCAGCTTTTTTTTTTTTTTTTCTATCTCATAGGCAATGCTAATTATCACGACAGGGTGTATGTTTGCTTAAAGCATTACATATTTGAATGCTATGGAGTTAGAGAATGATAACAGGTTAGCAAGCAAGCAATCAAATAATGATGAGGCAAGGCCGAGAGCACTGAGGGACCTCAAAGAATTTCAGGCATGGAAGGAATCCTGACAAACTTCTAGCCAAGTGGTAGTTCCAGTGCTTGAATGTCTGGTAGTTCAAAATTCACACACCTAGTAGGATGTGTTCCATCTGCGGGAAGTTCTTTTTAAGAGCTTCTCTACATTTTAGGCCATACTCACTCTAGCAAGCTGAATAATCTGGTAGGTTCTTCAGAGGCTGTCCTGCCCCGTCAGGTCGCCTAAGACCACATGGAAATGGCTTTGTCACATAATTGTGTTTTCCTCCAGAGCCAATATCAGATTTTTCTTCAACATATATCCGAATATTCTCTTTATTATTCAGTTCTTCTTCAGAAAATCTGGCTCCCACTTTGAGGCATTATTACTTCCATCATGGCTTCTAGCAGTGCTGGTTATTTTTCTTTCTCAAATCCTTCTGCTTTCTGATTCCGCTGCAGACACTGGCTGGATCACAGGGTTCTAGGGCCATTACTCAGAGACTTCAAATCTTAAATTCTGCAAATAATTTCCTTACAGTGCTCTAGTCAGGAGGCTAAATTGATGCAGAATTGGGAGGTGTGGAAAATATGTTCTGTGTACTTTGAAGAGTAAGTTTTTCATTGTGTGTGTGTTTTTTTTTTAAATGGTCAAATGGTCAAAGCTGCAGAATTAATTAACCCCAGCTTAATGGTGTGAAATGACTGTTGATCCTGCACATCGATTTGATGGGTCAGGAATTCAGACAATGATGCTCCCAGATGCCTGGGTCCTGAGCTACCAGGCTCTAAGACTGGCGGCTGGAATGATCTGATGACTTGTGTACTCACCTGACAGTGCATTACCTCTTAACCGGGGAGGGGGGCGCTGCTTCTGCTCTGTGGTTTCTCGCTGCATCCTCATTGCACAGTGGCTGCTTTCCTCCAAAGTGAGCACCTTCCAAGAGCCAGCATGACAGGGAGAATGCACACTTTTCTAATGGCCTGGCCAAGGGGTCACACATCACCCCTTCAGGTAGTCTCTGTCAGAGTATCACTGGACTCAGGTTCAGCTGTTTGCCACCCCCAAAGCCAATGCTTGAGAGGACAAAGGTTGGTGGAAGGAAAGTAGGTTTATTATCAAAAGGCACCAGTGGAGGAAGTGGAGACCTGTTTGGTCTCAGATATACTTCCCCGACCACCGAGGTTGCAGGGTTTTTATAGACATGTGGAGGAGGCATCATGGGGAAGGGTAAGATATTTAAGAGACACGTGGAAATAGCAGAAAACAGGTCTGCTATCTTATCAGGCCTATCACAAGTCTTTGTGCCTTAGTGTAAGGCCAGTTGGGTCTATTAAGCATCTGTTTATGATTGACTGATTCTGCTCAATGATTTTTGCTAGTTTCACTGCATCCCAATTTACTGTAATTTCCAAGAGTGACCAGCAGCCCTCACTGGCATTTGAAGGGAGAAAAGTTTGCCTGGAGGTCTCTGGAGAGCATGCAGACAGTAGGTGTATCCACAGCTTGTTCAGGAAAAAATCCATCTGTGACACATGAATGAGAGCAAGCAAGACAGAGCTCAGACCAGTTAGTTTTGTGCTTGCAATAAGATACAGAGCCCAAGCTATAATCAGAGGCCCTAAGCTGCTGACAAACTGTCCATAACAAGCCAAGTGACCTTTATTCCTCTATCAGGAGATGAACATGTTGATTCTAGCAGTTTAGGAGTCATTGCCCAGCTCCAAACAGATACTATTCATAAAATGAAATATGAACATAAAAATGCAATATAGGCTGGAAGATAGAAAAATTTTATTGTGAAGGAAACAGGAAACTTCTCAGCAATAGGTAAGACAATGCAGAGCACTCATACAAAGAAGGAAGACAGAAGAGCAATGAATAACTAGATAAAAACGAATATTAAGAAATAGCCAACATGGAGGACATGAGTATTTGTGCTTTAGATGATTCAGGGGAAACAGAAGATGTTTTTGCAAGGTTCACTCAATGCCTATAGGTTATGGAGAATGCAGATCTGTAACTAGCACAAATAGCAAATAAAGATGAAGAAAATCAAATTGAAGTTAATTGTATCTTACCAAACTTACAAATAGGCCTTCTTATCATGCAACAGACTAGCAGGAAGAGAGTGGCTACACGCTGGTGCTGGAGCTGTCCTCTGATGAGTGGTTGTCAGCAGGTTGGTCTGTGTCACATGATTCCATGGTAGAGGATCAGCAGCAGCAGGAGGGGCGGCAGCAGCTGGACGCACAGCAGGGCCGGCAGCAGGTGGTGGTGCAGCAGGTGCGGTGGCAGCAGGAGGGGCGGCAGCAAGGCTGGCAGCAGCTGCACCCAGAGCCCTGGCCCAGGCAGCCGGGCACGTAGCAGCACGTGGGCTGGTAGCAGGTTCTGTGGCAGTACACGGGCCCACAGCACACTGGCTGGCAGCAGGGTGTGCCGCAGCAGGAAGGGCGGCCGCAGCAGGACCCGCAGCTGGGCTGGCAGCAGGTGGTCGTGCAGCAGGTGGGCTGGCAGCAAGGCTGGCAGCAGCTGGACCCACAGC
>RJWH01009832.1:0-20207 GCA_004363575.1 Solenodon paradoxus
TCAGTCCTGCGGACATATTCCACGAGATTGCTGCCTGTCTGCATATATAGATAATTGGAAAGGCCAACCTTTCTCGAATTCTACTCTGATATATTGTTTCGGTTTTATTGCATCTCTTAAACCATGAACCTAGTATACACTATGTTCGCGGTGTTGATTCGCCCATCATGGACAACCCCAGTAACAGATCAACACACACCTAACTGCTTCCTGCGGCAGCCCAGGCTGTAACAACCTCTTTAATTTATCCAGCTGCTGGGTATGTGGTGGGCCAGGGCCAGAAACAAACTGGCCCTGCCTCGTCACCCCCCTTTGCCTTGAGTACATTGTGAGTAACCTGTCTGAGGTCCATCATGGACAGGTTGGTGAAAACCAGAGACAAACCATGATTGGCCAATGGTAGAACCTCCCCCAAATGTTTTGTCTTAAACAGACCACTGCATGGTCAGAAGTCTTCCTCAGCCACAGTCATTGTAATTGGACATACACCAGGAACGCAGTTCCCCTCGAATGTGCACCTGCAGAAGGGAGATGGGACAAATCGGCATCTTGATTAATGGCATCCAGACCTCATGCCAGGTGACAGATCCTATAGATAAGGAAACTTTTTGTAGCGAGATAGTCAGGAGGAAATGCTCTTATAACACCAATACTCAAATGTTTTTTCTTTAAACAGCATTACCCTGTAAAAAGTGCAGTGAAACAGGCATCAGCCCTTGTGTATATCACCAGTGGGCTTGGAGCAACTCCAGTGAGGAGGACAGTCCTGGATTCACTTGGTATTGGAGTCTAACCCACCAATGTAAGAACTGTGCTTGGCATCTAAGCTCTAACCTGTGGAACTGCTCATATGGCACCTATAGGGGCTCACCGATCCTGGGATCAACTCTGGGAAACTTAGACGGTTACTGTTATCCAAGTCTGAGTCTCCAAGACTGGGAACAGATATTTGAAACCATCACTTGTGCACTAAAGGGTCACTATTGGATATGTGGTGAAATAGCATATACCTGCCTGCCCCAAGGTTGGACAGGCACTTTTCACATAGGCATAATTAGGCCTCAGTTCTTCCTCCTAGGAGATTCGATAGGAGAAATTTTGGGAATTAGAGTTCATGGTGAGTTATATAGACCAAAGCAAAGTATAGATACTGGTCTTACTTTAACTAGAAATGCCAATGGATGGGGCAATGAATGGTCTCCTGAAAGAATAAGTCAAGTCTATGGCCCTGCCACTTGGGCACGACATGGCAGTTGGGGATATCGAACTCCCCTCTGTCTCTTGAATCAATTGATAAGATTACATGCAGCAGTAGAGATAATTACCACTCAAACAGCTACTGCACTAGACTTATTGGCAGATCAGGTTATGCAGATGAGAGCTGCCATCCTCCAGAACCTTAGATTACTTATTAGCAGAGGAGGGAGGAATTTGCACTAAGTTCAATTTGACAAACTGCTGCCTGCAAATAGATGACAATGGAAAGATAGTTAAGGATATTGCCAGAGGTATGCGGAAAATAGCACATGTCCCAGACCAGAAATGGGAATCCCTCTTCGACTCTAAATGGCTCTCTTGGTTCTCCTGGGCTGGCGGATTCAAAACTTTGTTGGAATTTATGGGACTCATCTTGGGAATTTGAATATTGCTTCTTTGTCTTCTACCTGTCATAGTAAGCTTGATTCGGTCCACCATAAACACAGTTGTTCAACGGGTCACAACGAAGCATGACTTGCTGGCTCGGCAGTATAACCCTGTAACCCCCAATGATGGACAAGAATGCTAACTATACACTGTTCTCTATTCAGAAGGTCCAAGATGCTGCACACACCCCACACTACCGCCCTGTCCAGCGGGAAGCAGTCAGATCAAGTCTTCACCCCAATTCCTCATATATGGACTTTCAAAGTTAATTGTCATCAGTTTGAAAACAAAATGGGGGGGGAATGTAGAGTAGAGGAAGCCACACCCCAGTTTCTAGCCGCTGAGGACCAACAGTGGCCACCCAGCCACCAGGCGCCTGACAGTCTAGACTGGCTGAAAGCTACTGACTAGATAAAAGGGACCCTCTTTCTGAGAATGAAACCCTATGTGCATTTTATAATTATGTGAATCCTGTGTATTATTCATGTGAGAAATTCACAAATGAATAACTGAATTCCGTTTGTAATTCCTGTCCTAATTCACACCTTCCCCTCCCCCTCACCAATAAAAGTGTACCCCAAAAGCATTTGGGGACTCAGATTCTGTATCTGGCTCACGCATAATAAAGCTGTCTTCACTGCTTCTAAGAGCTCTGTTTGGATTTGTCAGTTAAGAAAGACAGATATTATAAAACACAGCTTTGGGATACAGGAATTCCATCTGCACAGTGAGTGGAGCTGGCTGCCATCATGGGAGTTCTTGAAGATGTCCCTCAGTCTGTAAATATTGTCTCAGATTTTCAATGTGTAGTTAATGCCGTCAGAAACATGGAGACTACTTTTATTAGAGCAGAAACAGATGAACTCTTAATTCTATTTTTACAGCAACAAACACCTGCCAGCGTGCCCAACCTGTGCTATTATTCCTATTCAATCTCAGACCAATCTCCCAGGTTCTCTCACTGCAGGGAACGCGCACGTCGCCGGATGCTCGTTGGGACCTTCTCGGCAGCTACTGACTGGCATGACGTTATTCATAGTAAGAGTAAAAGTTTACAACAGAAATTTCACCTCTCTAAGGCACAGGAAATGAATACCATTCACCAATTTTTCCTTTGTGGGCCTGTGTCTCTCCTTTCTACCCCCCTGGAGTAAACCCCCTAGGCCTAACCTCCAATGATCTCTGGCAAATGGTTGTCACACACATTCCACAATTTGGCCATCTAGGGGCAGTGCATGTTACTATCAATATCTTCTCTGGTTCCATGTGGGCAGCGCCACCATGGGCGAGACTGTGAGACATGTGAAAACCCACCTAGTACAATGCTTTGCCATCATGGGCCTCCCAAAACAACTGAAAATGGATAATGCCCCTGCAGATACTTCATAAGCATTCACTACATTTTAAGCCAGTATTGCATCCGACATGTTACTGGAATTCTCTATAATCCTCAAGGCCAAGCCGCTGTCAAGCAGGCAAATCAGTGGTTGAAACAGCAATTACAAAACTAAAGGGGTAATATGAAAAGGAAGCTCTCCACAGGAACGTTTAGCCAAGGCACTTTTCATTATAAATTTTTTTAATTTAAGGAAAGAAGATTCACAAGCCCGTGCAAAGGCACTGGGCGGGTGCTGTTCATGCACCCAGGGATTTACATAAAACTGTTTGGTGGTGAGATGATGAGATAGGAGAATGGAGAAAGGGGTGGATTAAAACTTGGGGTGGAGGTTTTCCTTATGTTTCTACAGAAACTCCTGGAAAGATTTTGTGGCTGCCTTCGTGGAGAATTAAACCTCGCCTTGAACCACAAGAAAAAACAGCTGGATGTGGATCCTCCCACCAAGGACATGACACTGTTGGGTGTGAAGGATCCCCGATTTGTATTGGTCATGAGAATCATTGTCTTAAAAGGAAGCAATAAGCTTGAATGATAACTTCAAAAAGAAATGCCACCTCTCCTATGAGGTTATCTCTTCTGTCAGCAGGGCCTTTAACAGCACAGGTCACACTAATTTATCCAGACCTCCCTGGGCTCCACGTCAGTAAAAAATAGTTTGCCATGCCCCAGACTGGTGCAATGGGAGTCCTGTGTAGGGAAGGAAAGACGAGTTCTTCTTAATAATTCCTATGGAGTAGTCACTGACTGGAGCCCTGTGGGCTCAGCTTGTTCAAATCTTTCTACCAGTGACCTCTGACAGTATCAGAGAACCTTACTCTTAGCCCACATGAAAGAGGCTTCTATTATGTGGCATAGAGGAGACTTCAGCCCTCCAGCTCCACACTTGCCTCAGGGCCCAATGCGCAGGGAATTGTGGAAACTGTCTGCAGCTTTAGAACCATTATAGAAGGGACAGAAGGGAACCTCTAGAGGAGATCACACACTTAATTTTATTAAATATGCTTCTCATTTACCCAAGCTTGTCACGTTACCATTTGTTCTCCTGTAGGAGCCACCACTATCCACCAAACTAACTCAACTGTGACTTGCCCCAAATGTAGACCTTACATGTGTTAACTCCTCAGTTCCTTCCAGTGACAGCACTGAGTCCATCTACATCTTAACAGCACCAACAGGCATATGGCTCCCAGTGCGTATGTCCCAACGCCGGCAGAAATCTGCCTCTTTATACGCTGTTCAACAAGTACTCACAAGAATCTTATGCCTCTCTAAGTGTTTTATAGAGCTACTTATTGCAACAATTATTGGCATTATCAGTGTCACCGCCACTGCATCAGTGGCGGGAGCTGCCCTTCATCAGGGAATCCAGACTGTGAATTTTGTCCCACAGTGGCCTGCTAATGCCAGTGCACTGAAGAATTCTCAAAAACAAATTTATAGTCAGCTTATTGCTGAAGTTTCAGATTTAAGACAAGCTATCCTTCTGATCAGGGATCAGCTTAGCCGTCTGCAATTACAAATGAGACTTCGATGTGACTAGAACTGCACACAGTTTTGTGTTACTTCACATCCGTATAACACCTCTCAGCCTACTTGGGGCTGGGTGAGAAAACATCTAATGGGGCAAGAAATTCTCACCTCAGATGCGCAAAAATTAAGGCAGCAAAATCCTCGCTCAGCCACAAACTGGAATTAATTACTGGCACTGATTTGATGGATAACATGGCAGATGGCTTATCATCTCTCAACCCTTTACAACATCCGAAACCTGTGGCCAGCACTCTTATTGCTTTGTTAGTCATTCTAATTCTTCTACTCTTATTTTTCTCTGCAGTCTGCAGAATCAGCCAAGGACTAAGAAGAAAATATCAGAACCTCCAGCTCATGAATATTCTTCCTTGCAAGCAATGGAAAAGGAGGGAGATGCTGTGATTAATAAAGAGGAAGCTTTGTTTAGATATATGAAGTCAAAGCAGGGGAAAAAAATAACCCAGGCAACTGGAAAACCAGAGGCCCGCCCATGAGGAAATCCTTGGAAGTAGGTTTTTGTTCTCTGCTGAGGGTCATGAGAAACCTAGAAGCTAGACAGTTAACTTAAACCTTTTAAATGTAAAATCGCTCTGTGAAAAATGATTGTTAGAATGATCGATTTATTTCTTGAATTTTTTCTGTGAATGACTTCATTGTGTAATGACAATAAAAACGCGAGAAGTCAGTAATTTGGGGTAGCTATTCGAGTCGAGAGATCCCCGACAGTTTACCCCCAGACCCCATTTTCTTTCTATTTTGGTTTGTTTCTTTCCTTCTATTTCTCCATCCTTTGCAACCCCTCCCTTCAGCCCTGACCTTAGGAGTCCAGCCCAACATAAGTCCCTGGAAAGGACCCCTGGAAAGTCTACTATCGCTTACAATGCTCCAAGCAGAGAGCCAACTATAGGTGGCCCTGCGTGACAGAGATTGGAAGACCCAGGGGGCGCTGCACCCACTCTGTGGAGGTTTTTGAGCACCTCTATGTCACCGTGTAATATATACGGATACCACAGTGATACTTTGTAGACCAGAAACCTGCCCCTGTGGCCCGCAGCACATCCTCCAGGCTCAGCGGGGCAGGCGGGGACAGGAAATGGCTGTGGGCTCAGGGGCACAGAGCACAGGAGCAGCAAGAGGCCCCGCTGCCCAACCCCCAGAGGACCTGTGGCCACACCCTCCGTGGAGGAGCCTGGGATGGAGGTTTCTGAGCAGCCCCAACTCACCGTGGAACTGGGAGCCCCTGTAAGGTACAGTGTGACTTCAACTGTCAGCGGACATCCCTCCAGCACTGTCCAGGGCCCAGGGCAGCCCCAAGCTCCTGCCCCTGTGTGAGATGTGGTCCCCCCTTGGCTTCAACCAGAGCTAACCTCTGAGGCGCGTGTCCCTCGGGGACAAGGAGACATAAGTCCTACTTGCCGGGGCCAGTAGCGTGGTCATCACACAGCCAGAACCCGATGAACACAGGATCAGTTCACAGACCCTGCATGGAGCTGAGAGCTCAAGATGTGGACTCCGTGGCCTCAGGCCCCTTGGAAAGCCGGGCATCGGTGTGTGGCAGCAGGTGGACATCGATGGAGTGACCAGCAGGTGCCGAATCCCAGCCAAAACGTCCTGGGAAAATGACCCTGCAAGACCCTTCCCCTCTGCCCACTTGATGCGCGTGGGGGTCAGACACACGGATGAGACACAGTGTCGTCCAGAAAGAATTCTGGAGAAAGCGTTTGGTCAGAAAGACACAGCAAGTTTATTAAAAGCAGTAACAGCGAGTTGAAGCTCCCTGCAGGCCAGGAGTTTCCATCCTGGGAATAAACACGTGCTGCCCGCTACTCAAACTCAGAGGGATTCTCGCCTACATCTGGGGGTGGGGGCTTCTCCCTTCATGGGCGTTGCCTCCAGGAAAACTGCAGGAGTGACTATGGGTGTGTCCCAGATGCCAGTCACTAAGCTGGAGTCTTTAGATTTGGGATCCTTCCTGGTAGGAGTCTCAGGTTTGCATGTTAATGCTCGCTAGCACATCTGCACGCTGCTCTGTAGACTTGGGTTACGTGTCCCTGCATCACGCCTGCAGAAGCCCATGCCCGGGAGTCGGCAGGACCCTCGCGGGGCCCTGACACGCTACCCGCCCAGTGCTGGGGACACTCATTCCAACCCAACCCTGATTCACAGCGGGCAAACCAGCCACCACAGGGGCTCTGTGCCAGAGGACACCCCTTGTCCCTCCAGCATGTCCAGTAGGGACACATCTGTAGCATTGGGGAGACACACCGGACACTGTGTCATCCATGCTAGATGGTCCAGGGAGAGGGTACCGGCAGGACATGTCTGGCAGAACCTGGAACAGGCAGCCAGGAAGATGCTCTGGGGTGGCAGCACTGCCCATTCCAGTCAGAAATGGGCCCCAGGACCAGGTGAGGGACAAGGGTGCACCTGGACCTGGGTTCTGGGCTGTGTTCAGCTGAGGGGGAAGGCTGCATGGGGGTGAAGAATTCCATGCAGGCCTGCCCTGGACACCGCACAGTAGTAGAGATTGGAGAGAGCCTCAGGTGTTAGACTTGACTCCTAAGGTTGGGTCTGAAAGGAGGGGTCTGCGAAGGATTGAGAAATGGAAAGAAAGAAAGAAGAAGACCAAAGTAGAAAGAAAGCGTGGTCAGGGGTTAGCTATTTGGGATCTCTTACCCAAATAGCTACCTGGAGTCACTGACTCCTCCAGTATTTATTGTCTTTACACAAGGAAATCATTCACAGAAAAAATGGAAGAAGTAAGTGAGCCATTCTAACAATCAATGTTTACAGAGTAATTTTACATTTAAAAGGTTTAAGATAACTATCTAGCTTCTAGGCTTCTCCTGACCCTCAGCAGGGAACAAAAACCTTTCTGCCAAGATTTTCCTTGTGCAGGAGGCAGGCCTCTGGTTTTCCAGTTGCCTGGGTAATTGTTTTACCATGCTTTGGCTTCACATATCTAAACTAAGCTTCCTCTTTATTGATCCCAGCATCTCCCTCCTTTTCCTTTGCTTGTAAGGAGCTAAGAGTAGTCAATAACTGTAGGTGCTGATATTTTCTTCTTCATCCTTAGCTGGCTCAGCAGACTGCATAGAATAATAAAAGGAGAAGAATTAGAATGACTAACAAAGCAATAAGAGTGCTGGCCACAGGTTTCAGATGTTGTAAAGGGTTGAGAGATGATAAGCCATCTGAAATGTCATCCACCAAATCAATACCAGTAATTAATTCCAGTTTGTGGCTGAAAGATTGAGCGATTTGCTGCTATAATTTTCCTGCCCCATTAGATGTTTCCTCACCCAGCCCCAGGTAAGCTGAGAGGCATTATATGGATGTGAAGTAACACAGAACTGTGTGAAGTTCCAGTCACATTGAAGTCTCATTTGTAATTGCAGACTGCTAAGCTGATCCCCGATCAGGAGGACGGCTTGTCTTAAATCTGCAACTTCAGCAATAAGCTGACTATCAATTTGTTTTTGAGAATTCCTTAGTGTACTAGCATTAGCAGGCCACTGTTGGGACAAAATTCACAGTTTGGAATCCCTGCTGAAGGGCATTTCCAGCCATTGCTGCACTATCAGTGACACTGATAATGCCAATAATTGTTGCAATAAGTAGACTGATAAAACGTTTCCTGCGGCGTAAGATTTTTGTGAGTGCTTGCTGAACAGCATATAAAGAGGTAGAGTCCTGCCAGTGTTGGGACATACGCACTGGGAGCCAAATGCCTGTTCGCACTGTTAAGATGTAGATGGACTGAGTGCTGTCACTGAGACTGAGGCATTAATACATACGTAACATCCACTTTTGGGACAAGTCACAGTTGAATTAGCTTGGTTGATAGATTCTGGATCCTACAAGGAGAACAAATGGTAACTTGAGACTAGCCTGGATAAAATGAGAAGCATTTTTAGTAAAAGTGTGTAAATTTCTCTACAGGTGCTGTACTGTCCTTCCCAAGTTGTTAATGGTTCTAAAGCTGCAGACAATTTCCCTAATTCCCTATGCATGGAGACCTGAGGCAAGGGTGGAGCTGGAAGACTGAAGCCAACACCGTGCCACATAATAGGAGCCCTTGTGTGGGGGCTGAGAGTATTGTTCTCCAAATACCATCGAAGGTCACTGGTAGAAAGATTTGAACAAGCTGAGCCCACAGGGATCCAGTCAGTGACTACGCCATAGGAATTATTAAAAAGAACTCGTCCTTCCTTCCCTACACAGGACTCCCATCGCACCAGTTTGGGGCATGGGTAACTATTTTTTGCTGACATGGAGCCCAGAGAGGTCTGGATAAATTAGTGTGACCTGTGCTGTTAAATGCCCTGCTGGCAGCAGAGATAACCTCATAGGAGAGGTGGCGTTTCTTTTTGAAGTTATCATCCAAGCTTATTGCTTCCTTTTAAGACAATGATTCTCATGACCAATACAAATTGGGGATCCTTCACACCCAGCAGTGTAATTTTCTATTATTAAGCCTTCTTCAGATGGTACATCTGGCCCGCGAAGATCATAGGGACCAGGGAGCCAGTGGGTTTCATTTACAAATATTAATGCTAGAGCATCTCCCAAAAAAAGAATTTTATTCAAAGGAGGGTTAGGACCATACGCCCAATAATCATGCTCTGTGGCTGATGCTGGACTTACCACCATACCAACTACTGTGAGCATCGCTAAGAAAAAGGATACAAGTGTCTTGGTGTTTTTGAAGCATTTAAGATGCATTCTGCTGCCTGACACATTTTTTTATTTGACCTCAGTTAGGCGGGCTTGTCTGTGTGGTGCCTCTGGTCATTGTTTTCATTCTCTTCAAACTGAGAGCCATCATCTCCTCGGTGGGAGGGTCCAAATAGAGGTGTTTCCTCTTGTGGTTCAGAGCGAGAAGTGTACCTCTCCACCTCGCGCAGGCAGAGACAAAAACATTCCTGGAGTTTCTGTAGAAACACAAGCAAAACCTCTGTTAGGCTGGCTCAGAAGGACAAAATGGGGGCCCAGAAGGACAAAATGGCGGCCATACCCGGGGAAAAGGAAGCTGATGAAACCACACCTGGAATCACAGGACCAATCCCCAATCGCGACTTCCCAGCCCGCGACTTCCCCGGCCCTCGTTCTGCGGACCAGAGAACCTCGCCCAGGTGCGCAAACCCCAATAAAGCCCTGGCTATTCGACTTTTTGTCTAACTGACTTTCTTTCCTCGCGGAGCTCAGAAAAAACCTTTCATTTTGGTGCCGAATCCCGGGTGGAGTTGATGTCTGTTTAAAGACCGCTCCTCTTCCCGCTCCACGAGGAGATCTCATGGCCATTCCTCCCGTCCGAGCTATGAACTAGGGTAAGTGCCACCATCCTAATTTTTGGATCCCAATCCTCCGAATCTGGGCCCCCTGAATACTGACCGAGAAACTGTTCTCACGGAAAATCGCAGCGCTGCGTCAGGGGACCCTCTATGGAGAGGCTGCTCTCCGTCGGGGTCTGAGTTAGGGAGACGTTCCTACACTCAGATTCCCATTTTTCTGACCCGCTCAACAGATTGGGTTGCGGGATGCCAATTCCCTATCTCTTGTTCCTTGGGGACGATAAAATGAGGAAAAGAATCCAAACTCGATCCCAGCCTTAAACGAAAGCGGCTGATTTTTCTATCACGGCCAGGCCCGTTATGCCAGCCCGACGATCGCAAGTGCTGGCAGAAGCACTTTCGATTTTGCTACCCTGATGGCTGCAGACGGACTGGGAAGTGGCCTGAGATCCCATACATTCAGGGCTTTTGGACTTTGAGCTCACGCCCAGACCCCTGCGCTCGGCGCTCCACTACCCGGGTTCTCCTTGCCCGCGGCAGTTCGGAGCCTGGCCGCCCTTCTGAACCATCTGCTGCGGAGCTTCATTCCTCTTTCTCTGATTCTCACGAAGGTCTCACCTCTCCTCCTCTTCCTCCTCCCCCTATCAGCCCTGCTCCACTGCCCAGGTTCTCCTTGCCCGCGGCAGTTCGGAGCCTGGTGGACCCTCCGAACCCTCTGCTCCGGAACTTCCTTCCGCCTTTTCTGACTCCCCTGAAGGTCTCACCTCTCCTCCTCCTCCTCCCTCCCCCTATCAGCCCCAGCCAAGCCCTCCTACTCCTACTCCTACTCCGGCTTTGTTCCTTAACAGGCTAACCGAGGCCATGTTACTCCGTACCCACTTAGATCCAACATCTAATGCTGGGGGGACTGTTTTGGCTACTCATTTTATCTCCCAGTCAGCCCCAGACATCCAAAAAAACTGAAAAAGCCCAAGGATGGTCCCCAAACCCCCATCCGAGATCTGGTGAATATGGCATTTAAGGTTTTTAATAATCGGGAAGCAGAGGCTGAAGCCACTCGCCAGATGCGCTTACAGCAAAAAGTAGCCCTGCAGACCCAGGCTATGCTGGCGGCCCTGCGGCTGGTGGCAACGGGGGAAAAGCCCAACCCCAGCCACCAAGGAAGTCTTGCCCAGACTGCTGGCAGCTTGGCCACTGGAAGGATGCCTGTCCCCTTAAGAGCTCGTCCTCGGCGTCTCCACGTGGAGAATTAGCTCAAGGTGTGAACTCGCCTCTGGCCACGTCGGAGCTTCTTGGGCTTCCGAATGACGCCACCCGCCCGACTCATCTACCCCCATCACCCTTGGGGAGCCCAGGGTAACGTTATAGGTAGCGGGTAAGTCCATCTCTTTTCTTGTGGACACGGGAGCTACCTACTCTGTTTTACCATCTTTTTCTGGACCCCTAGTTCCTTCCCAGATCTCAGTCATGGGGGTAGACGGGACCCCATCTTGCCCGACGGACCCCTCCACTTAACTGTAGCCTAGACGGTTCCCCTTCTCCCATTCCTTCCTTATCATCATCAGACAGGTTAATGTAAATCCCTTGGGGCATGAATAGCACCCGCCCGGTGCCTCTCTGCAGGGGTGTGTGAATCTTCTTTCCTTAAATTAAAAAAAAAAATTTTTTTAAGTGAAAGGTGCCTTGGCTAAAAGCTCCTGTGAAGAACTTCCCTTTCCTATTCCCCCTTTTTTGTTTTTTTTTTAATTGCTGTTTCAGAGTCTGATTAGCCTGTTCAACAATGGCTTGGCTTTGAGAATTATAAGGAATTCCAGTGGCATGTCGGATGCTGTGCTGGCTTAAAGAAGTAGTAAATGCCTGTGGAGTATATGCAGGGGCATTATCCGTTTTCAGTTGTTTTGGGAGGCCCACAATGGACACATTGGTGAACTATATTGCTTGCTTGTGCCTTAGAAAGGTAGAATTTCTGTTGTAAACTTTTACTATTACAACGAGTAAGGCTGTGCCGATCGGTGGCTGATGAGATGGTCCCAACGAGCTGGCAGATGATTGGAGCTGTGAAGATGGAATTGAGAGTTCGTCTGTTTCTGTTCCGATAAGGGTGGTCTCGATGTTTCTGGCAGCATTGATTGCATGTTGAGAATCTGGGACAATGTTTGCAGGTTGGGGGATGTTTTGGGGGGCCTCCCATGGCGGCGGCTGGCTCTGCTCGCTGCACGGATGGGAGTCCCGTGTCGCAAGCCTTGGTTGTGGCACCCCAGTGGGCTGCTTTGCCATTGATGCTGGCATCTGTGAAGTGGATTCGGGCCGATGGTAGTGCTGGTGGGATGGTTTTTTGAGTGAAATCCAATTAGTTGGTTTTGAAGGTTGAAGAGAGTTTGTTTGGAGGGTAGTGATTGTCAAGGATTCCTGTATGGTCAGTGGCAGCTGCTTGCTGATCCAGCCAATTTTGGAAAGCTTCATTGATTTGTAATTTGGTTAGTGGCAGAATGATTTTCTCTGGGTCAGAGGCTATGGGCTGGCGCAACCTTTGCCGACCATAAAACACCACAAGACTGAGCTTTTCAAGATAAGTTTGCAATTTTTTTCTTTGCTGGTTAGGTAAGTGTTAGGCTGGCCCAGAAGGACAAAATGGTGGCCGTACATGGGAAAAAAGGTGGCTGACGTCAGACTGAGGAAATGAAACCCGCACCGGAATCACAGGTCCAATCCCCAACTGCCACACATGAAGCCGGCAAAATTTTTTGCTTAAAGAGCACACTTCCCTTTGCTCAGGCGCGACTTCCCCGGCCCCCGTTCTGCGGACCAGAGAATCTCTCCCAGGTGCGCAAATCCCAATAAAGCCCTGGCTATTCAACTTTTTGTCTGATTGGCATTCTTTCCTTGTGGAGCCCAGAGAAAAAACTTTTCAGTAAGAATACCCATTCAATAGTTTTTCCCTTTTGAGTTAACACTCCTGTGGGAGAGTGAAGAGTGGGGACACTAATGACTGACATGGGAGCGCAGGGTCAACTCGGTAGAGCTGGGCCTACTGAACGTGCTGCTCACTGAGTTCTAGGTCACGTTTCGCTGCTGGAGTTAGAACTCGAGGGCTGTTGAGATCTGGGTCACCTTTCAAAGTATCAAATAGATCACTAAGCAAGTATGTAGGAATTCCCAGGGATGGGTGGAGCCAATTTATAGCCCCCAACAATTTTTGAGAATGATTTAAAGTCTGTAAACGGTCTCCTCTTAATTGAACTTTATTTGGAATAATGCTTCAGGTTCTATTCGGGCACCTAAATAAAGAAATGGTGTGTGAAAGGGTTTTTTTGGGCTCCGCGAGGAAATAAAGTCAATCAAACAAAAAGTCGAATAGCTAGGGCTTTATTGGGGTTTGCGCACCCGGGCGAGGTTCTCCGGTCCGCAGAACGAGGGCCGGGGAAGTCGCGCCCGAACAAAGGGAAGTGCGCTCTTTAAGCAAAAGAATTTTGTGGGCTTCATGCGTCGCCCTTGGGGATTGGTCCTGTGATTCCAGGTTTGGGCTTCAATCGCTCAGTCTGACGTCAGCCACCTTTTCCTGGGTATGGCTTTCGCTTTGTCCCTCTGGGCCAGTCTAACAGTGTGGAGCTTTGAACTTTTTCAGGAGCAATACATTAACTGAACTTAGGGAGTAAATCCTGTAAGGTGTGAAAAACCTTTTGTAAAAGCTGGTCTGATGCTGCTGATAGGAGTATGTCATTCATGTAGTGAATGATGGTGACTTCCAGATGCTGAAAGTGACTGGTTTTAGAGCAACATCTACATACCATTGACAGATTGTGGGACTGTTAAGCATACTCTGAGGCAAAACCTTCCGTTGGAATCTAGGGCAGGGCTGAGCCCTATTCTTAATTGGAATGGTAAAAGCAAAGCATTCCTTATCTTGAGGAGCTAACGAATGGTAAAAAAGCAGTCTTTCAAATCTAAAATAAGAATAGACCATTGTGGTGGTAAAGGGTGGGAGATGGGAGCCCAGACTGTAAAGGCCCCATAGGTTCTATCCCCTCATTTAATTGCCTCAGGTCAGTTAGCATTCCCCATTTCCCAGTTTTCTTTTTGATGACAAAAACTGGAGAATTCCCTGGACTAGTAGAAGATTCTGTATGTCCTGCTGAAAGCTGTTCTTGCGCTAGATATTCCAGGGCGTCCAATTTTTCCTTGGTAAGGGGCCACTGTTCCATCCAGACGGAGTCATTTGTTTTCCATTTTATTGGTAGAGGATGTGGACGCTTAACAGTAGCCCCCACTAAAAATTTTTGTAGCCTAAACCCTGTCATTTGTTAGCTATTACTGGCACTACAGGGCTTAAAATGCATTGTCCATCGTTGCCTAAACCAGTATTTGAAGCATATCCCATCTTACTCATCATGTTCTTTACTTTTGGATTAATACTTGGGATTTCTACATAAGCTCCCCACTGCTGTGAAAGATCTCTTCCCCACAGATTGACAGCTATGATGGTGACATAGGGCTGGAGAGTTCCCATTTGCCCGGCGGGCCCTGCACAAGCCAGGACTTGAGTCCTTTGGAAAACATCTCTGGTAGCTCCCAGTCCACTAAGCACGGTGGGCACGGGCCGCTTTTCCCAGCCATGCAGCCAGTGCTTCCCAGCTGTGACAGACATCTGCTCCTGTATCCACCAACCCCTTAAATTCCTTCCCATTCAGATAAAGAACACGCTCAGGATGACTTTCTCAAGGAATTCTGACCTGTACTGTACTGTCCTGTCCTGCCAAATCTACCCTCTCTAAGCACATCTGAATGGTTAGTAGAGACATTAGGGAGAATCAGGGGCTGAGCCACGCGATCACCGGCCATTCCCCGAAAAGGCTGTTGTGCGCTCATGACGACAAGAAGCTCCCCCTCATAGTCAGAGCCCACCGCTCCGGTGTGTACCTGAAGCCACGGACGTTCAAACTACTGCGGCCCAAAATGAGACCAATAGTTCCAGGAGGAACAGGTCCATATATTCCCGTTTTGAATTTTCTAGGACTGTCAGCTGGAGATTTAAGTACAGTCTCTGAAGTAGGAAGGTCCATTGCTGCGCTTCCCCGAGTGGCGGGGTGCAAATCCGTGACTTTTTAATTAGGGTCCTGGCAGACCCCGGGGTCTGTACTGGAAACTGAAAATGGCAGCAACCAGCATTGCTTTGCTTGGGGCCCTGGACAGGCCCCTCCAGCCATTTCCTGAAAGATGGAGAGATTGTCCCTGGTTATTGAAAGGTTTTTTCTGAGCTCCACGAGGAAAGAAAGTCAATTAGACAAAAAGTCGAATAGCCAGGGCTTTATCGGGGTTTGCGCACCTGGGCGAGGTTCTCCGGTCCGCAGAACGAGGGCCGGGGAAGTCGCGCCTGAACAAAGGGAAGCGCGATCTTTAAGCAAAAGAATTTCGTGGGCTTCATACGTCGCGATTGGGGATTGGTCCTGTGATTCCAGGTGTGGTTTCGTCAGCTTCCTTTCTGCCTGGGTATGGCCGCCATTTTGTCCTTCTTAGCCGCCATTTTGTCCTTCTGGGTCAGCCTAACAGTTATCCCATTTCAAAAGGCACTGATTTGCCCCATGTTTTCCCTCTTTGCATCAAAGGCAGAGGTCAGGCTGAGGCCCATTAAAATTAGCTTGTAGGCCATCGTGGGCTTACTTTTAAGGGGAATTGGCACTCTCGCTGCACATGACCGGGTATACCACAAATAAAGCATTTTCCCTTCTTATCATTCTTAGATTCTCGAGTTTTCAAATCAGTAGAAATTGCTTCTACTAGCATTTGCATCTTATGAGATTCAGAACCAGTGTCTCTACAGGTTTTTATATAATCCTCTAGATATCCCTTAGCAGCTTTTACTGGGCGCAGAGCAGCTCAGCATTCCCTGTTCGCATTATCAATCATCAGAAGTTCTAGCAACAGGTCTCATAACCCAGATTGGCTGTTTCAGAAAACTGAATTTTAAGCGAACTATGAACTCTACATATAATTCAGAAGGGCCTTACACAAGCTTAACAAAAGAAGGAGTGACTGAGCCAAGCACAGAAATCTTTTCCCAGGCTTGCATGCAACAAACGGACCTGAACTAAGGACTGAGATGCTTATGAACACCCAACCAGTATGGAACCATAATTAAATATTTGGTTATTGAAAGGTTTTTCCTCTGGGTTCCGCTAGGAAAGAATGCCAATCAGACAAAAAGTCGAATAGCCAGGGATTTATTGGGGTTTGCACACCTGGGCGAGGTTCTCTGGGCCACGGAATGAGGCTAGGGAAGTCTCACCTGAGCAAAGGGAAGCGCACTCTTTAAGCAAAAAAATGTCACGGGCTTCGTGTGTGGCGGTTGGTGATTGGTCCTGTTATTCACTGCGGCCACACCCTCCGTGGAGGCACCTGGGATTAAGGTTTCTGAGCAGCCCCATCTCACCGTGGACCTGGGAGCCCCTGTAAGGAACAGTGTGACTTAAACTGTCAATGGGGATCCTACCAGCACTATCCAGAGGTCCAGGGCAGCCCCAAGTTCCTGCTCCCTATGTGGGATGAGACCCCCGCCTTGGCTTCAACCAGAGCTGACTCCTGAGGTGCGTGGCCCTTGTCAACTAAGAAGCATCAGTCTGGCTACAGGGGCCAGCAGGGTGTTCCTCACACAACCAGGGCCCAGGACCACAGGCTCCAACCACGGGCCTCGCAGGGAGCTGAGTGCTCAAGAGGTGGACTCTGTGGCCTGAGGCCACATGGAAAGCCTGGCATCGGTGCCCAGCGGCAGGAAGTGGACATTGATGGAGTGACCGGCAGGCACCAAAGCCCGGCCTGGATGCCCTGGGAAGACAGCCCTGAAAGACCCTTCCCCTATGGTCACCTGATGTCATGGGGGTCAGACACATGGATGAGACACGGGGTCATTCAGAAAAAATTCTGAAGGGAGCATTTGGTCAGGAAGACACAGCAAGATGATTAAAAGTAGTAACAGCGAGTCGAAGCTCCCTTCCTGCCAGGAGTTTCCATCCTGGGAATGAAAACGTGCTGCCTGCTTCTCACACTCAGTCAGAGGGATTCTGGTCTACATCTTGGGGTGTTGCCTTCTCCCTTCCTGGGCGGTGCCTCCAGGAAAATAGCGGGAGTAACTAGGGGTCTGTCCCAGACCCAAGTCACTCAACTGCAGTGTGGATTTGCGATCCTTCCTAGTAGGAGTCTCAGGTTTGCGAGTTAATGTTCGCTAGCACATCTGCACACTGCCCTGTAGACTTCAGCTACGAGTCCCCGCATCACACCTGCAGGAACCCACGCCAGGACTCGGCAGGACCCTCTTGGGACCCTGACACACCAGCCACACAACACCAACCCACCCTGAGTCACAGCAGCTAAACGAGCCACCACGAGGTTCTCTATTCCACAGCCACCCCTTGTCCCTCCAGCCTGTCCAGTAGCGACTCACCTGTCTCTAGGAAACATTGGGGAGACACACGAGACACTGTGTCATCCATGCCAAATGGTCCAGGCAGCAGGGTATCAGCAGGACCGGTCTGGCAGAACCTGGAACAGGCAGCAAGTGCTGGGGTGGCAGCACTGCCCATTCCAGTCAGAAATAGAACCCAGGACCAGATGAGGAACAGGGGCGCACCTGGATCCGGGTTCTGGGCTCATGTGTCCAGCTGAGGGGGCAAGGCTGCATGGGGATGAAGAATTTCCTGCAGGCCTGCCCTGGACACCGCACGGGAGCCAAGACAGGACAGAGCCTCAGGGAGCGCCCGATAAGAATGAAGGGGACACTGGTCACGGGGACATCCAGAGCCCAGGGCACAGCAGCCACAGGAGACCCAGGTGAGCCAGCTGGACAGCGTGTGCGAACTTATTCACACGTGCACCGCTATCAGGCATGCTCTCGCGCATGAGCACATGAGCACATGAACTCCACTAAGGCCCCAGCGCACCAGCTCTGGGAGCAGCAAAGTGCAGTGAAGATGCGACCACTGCTGCCTGGGACCCGTCTGCACCCACGGTCGTCCTCACCAGCGTCAGCCCAGGACATAGCTGGCTGGGAAGGGACATGGCTAGATCAGGGACCATGGTGGCCTGATCAGCAGGGATGGGGCTGGATATGCAAGGTGTGGCCTGAATGCAGGGACCTTGCTGGAACTGGGGTCATGGCTGGAACCGGGGAGCATGGCTGTTCAGGCTGAGGGCACTGGTAGGATGGTGACTGTCTCAGCATGGGCTCCAGGCTCTACAGAGAAAATGCTGGTGACCCCAGGAGCCCGGACACCTGAGCTGGAGCTGAGCGCTGCCCCAAGAGCATCATGACCCTGGCACCATGCCACTGACTTGCCACCTTCTGCTAATCCAGATCGCCAGGTACCAGGTGGGCGCTCAACGAAAAGTCCTAGCTACTCAGAGAGACACACACAGGACTGTCTGCACAGGACCCTCCTGAGTGGGAAAACTCAACATGGTCCCAGTCTGACACCAAATTCCCTGTTTGAGTCGTCACCTGTGCAGTGGGACACACCCCGCACTGGATGCAGTGACCCCCGTGGCCAGCCGACAGCCAGCACCCCTGCACACAGAAGGGAGCAGCCTAGGGGAAGGTCCAGCCAAGCTCAAACTGAGACCAAGAGCCAAGCCACCCGCTATGGACAGAGGACTCTCTGATTGCCCAGCGGATAGCAGCTGCTGGACACTTTCTCAAGTCCAGGGACTTATGCAAAGGCTCCTAATCATCCAGGACTGAGAGAACAACCAGGGGCCTCAGATCTCCTGAGAGTCCAGCAAGCCAGTCCTTGTCGGCTACACAAATAAGAGCCCCAGGGGGCGCTGCGCCAAGTTTCGGCCGTGCAGCCCCCAGTCACTGTGTCTTATAATGGGTACTGGAACGACAGTAATACTCCCTGAGACAGAAACCCACGCCTGTGGCCCGCAGCACATCCTGCAGGCACAGTGGGGCAGGGGGGCCAGGAAATCGCTGTGGGCTCAGGACAGAGCACAGGAGCAGCAAGAGGTCCGGCTGCCCAACCCCCAGAGGACCTGCGGCCACACCCTCCCTGGAGGCACCTGGGTTGCACATTTCTGAGCAGCCCCGTCTCACCACGGACCTGGGAGTCCCTGTAAGGAACAGTGTGACTTAAACTGTCAACGGGGTTACCTCCGGCACTATCCGGGTGTCCAGGGCAGCCCCCAGCTCCTGCTCCCTGTGTGTGGGATGGGATCACCGCCTTGGCTTCAACCGGAGCTGACCCATGAGGTGCGTGCCCCTTGTGGACTAAGGAACGCGCAGTCCATCTGCAGGGGCCAGCAGGGTGGTCCTCACACAGCCAGGGCCCAGGACCCCAGACTCCATCCACTGGTCTCACAAGGAGATGAGAGCTCAAGAGGTGGACTCCATGGCCTCTGGCCCCTTGGAAAGCTTGGTGTCGGTGCCCAGCGGCAGGTGGACATCCATGGAGTGACCAGCAGACACTAAGTCCCAGCCAAGATGCCCTGGGAAAACGACCCTGCAAGACCCTTCCCCTCTGCCCACCTGATGCGCGTGGGGGTCAGACACACGGATGAGACACAGGGTCATCCAGAAAGAATTCTGGAGAAAGCGTTTGCTCAGGATCACACAGCAAGATTATTAAAAGCAGTCGTGACGGAGGCCTGGCATTCCCCGCCCACCTGAGCCTTTCCCGCCCCGCCTCAGTGAGGCGGTGACAGCAGCAGGAATGGGGATGACAGGGGCGTCTGAACCCGCCTCAAGTTTTTCAGGTACCCGAACCCAGGGGCAGGCAGTGGCTCCCCGGTTGAATTTCTGCACAGAGTGACAGTGTTTTGACTGATACCTGGCTGAAGCTGAAAATCGCTCAAAAGGCGGCCTCCCAGGTATGCCCCCGGTTTTCGGGAGGACAGATGCACCTCCAGGAGCTTAGCCCTGAGAATGACCCAAGGAGACGCAGGGAGTACATGGCTCAGCATCCCACTTCTTGTGACACAAACAGTCATCAGAAAGGGGATGGTGTCAATGAACTTCAGATCGATCTTTGCCAGGGCCCGCCATTTGGTCTGCACCAGTGGGAACTTTCGGAGGGACCTGCCACTACAGCCGTATGCGGGTCCAGTCGAGCTTTCAGCCACTGTGCCTCCTTTCACCTGGATCTCCATCAGGTGTTCCTTCTTCTAAGGCAGGAGCAGCAGGCGCATCTGGATGTGGGCGATGACTTGGATGACCTGACAGTGCTTCTTCATGCTGCTGAGGTCCTACTCCAGCTGCTTCTTGCCATCATCACCCTGCCACTTCTTGCGGTATTTGGTGAAAGCCTTCTTCTTAGACTTATGCCAATTCTTATGGAAGCACCTTTTTCATCCAT
>RJWH01009833.1:0-20181 GCA_004363575.1 Solenodon paradoxus
ATGCCACATGATCTCAGGTATATAAGTAATATAAAGAAACAAACGAACTGACTAAGGAAACTAACACTTGGGCATTTACAATAGAACTTCGGTTACCAGTAGGAAATGGGGTGGGGGGTGGGGGCAAATTGTGGTGGGGTTCAATGTACAGTGGTAAAGGATTTTTGGTAATTTTGTAGTGGGCAGCGTGCGTTGTCATATATTTGAGGAATGTAGAACCTGCACATATGTGTTTATAATATTTTATAGCTCAAAGATGCCAAATAAATATTTTTTTAAAACAGATGCTTATTGATGTAGTGAATTGATCTCTTTTTTCTAGAATTCTTATTTGTGTTCACTAACTTCTTTAGTCCATGACTTCATCAATTAGATTTCATACCATAGTTCTCGATATTTTTAAACTTGAATATTTGCTTCTTTAACTTAATTGACTTTCATTACACAAGCTAAGCTGTATTGTCTTGGTTAAAAGTTCAATGTTGAATGTTCAGTGAAAGCTGTCAGTTTTTAGCTAACCAATAATACTTCCTTATTAAAAAAAAGTCATCCGCAAATTTTTGTGATTTTGCTGTCCTGTCCCAAACCACTTTTGTTTAAGGCTTTATTAAATGATCTACACCATTGCATTTTTTAATAAGAATTATTTTCCTTGCTCACATATCCTCTGGGGCCAAACACAAAGATTCTGGACCTTGGAATCTCAACCATGTCTTTATATGCTAAACGCATTTGTTTACTGGAAGACCTATATGTGAAAGGGAGAATCAGTTTCAGAAGCAGACCAATGCTACAACAACAAAAACAAGAACAAAACCAATCTTTTAAAAGGAAAAATATTTTTATGTATACAGAGTAATTTTACAATGTGCTGGGCACTAAATAGTAGATTAAAAATTGAAAGATGGAAAAGACTCTCACTGTTCTCCAGCATGTTAAGACCCCATTTATGTAGGGAGTCAGACACATGCAACATGATGTTAAAAGAGTGTATCAATTAGGAAACTGCCAAGGTCTGATTCAGTTGCTGATGGTGGATTTGTATGAAGGAGAGAGGTAATTTTGGGGGTCATAGTTTGCAAATCTTATGAGCATCTTGATTGGTACCTGTGTCTTTCATTTAAAATTATTTGCACAGATAGAGCAAATGTGATGAAGTGTTAACACTGCGACTTCTGAATAAAGGGTATATGGGGAGTGTATGTACTAATTTAACAACTTTTCTATAGGTCTGAAATTACATCAATATAATGTTAAAAGTGGAATATAAAGCATTTCAGCAATTCAATTATGACTTCAAAAATACACCATACTTTCTTAATAACCTTTCCTTTTTATATAAATTGTTTTATTTTACTTTACATTGCTATGTGATTTTTAGGATATTGAACTAAAGCCTCAGTGTGTGCACATTTCACACCATGACCACCATCAGAATTCCAGTGCCCTCCGTCACCATGTTACTCCATTTCTTTGTTCTCTCCTGGTGAGGTGGTATCTTATTGTGGTTTTTATTTGCATTTCTATCATTAGATTCTATTTAATTGGTCCATTTTTTCAATGAGTCATTTGCTTTTATGTTGCTGATGTGTATGAGCATTTTATGTATTTTTAGAGATTGAATTCTTATCTGATGTATATTGCTAAAATATCTTCTCCCATTCAGTAAGTTGCCTTTGCAGTTTTAGTGGTAGTTTCTTTCACTGTGCTAAAGCTCCTTTTGATTATTAGTTCAATTTCTGTGCTTGTGATTTATTTAAGTTACCTATGCCATCCTGGTTCCGTTTTGGAGGGCTGTATAAAACAAATAGCAGCAAGCCTAAAGGGAAACATAGATAGCAACACAATATTAGCAGAAGAGTCCAAAACCTCACTTACATCAATAGATAGATGACCTAGAGAGAAATTTAATTAAGAAATAAAGGCCCTAAATGAGGTAATAGATCAATGAACCTAGCAGCTATATGCAGAGACTTCCACCCCAATCAAAAATATTTCACATTTTTCTCAATACACGTGGAACATTATCTAGAATAGAGAATGTTTCCTGAGAAAAAAAAAGTTTGGTAAATTTAGTGAGAGTAAAATTAAAGAAAACAACTTCTCTGACCACAAGGATGTGAACTTAGAAATAAACCAGTAAAACAAGACTAAAAAAGTCACAAAAGTGTGGAGATTAAACAGCGTGTTTCTGAATAATTCTTGGATCAATGAGGAAGTTATAGATGAAATTAGCATTTATTTGGAAATAAAAGAAAATGAAGATATGATCTACAGGGAGATATCTCAAGTAAAATATCTAAACACATACCCAAAGGATCTAGGGAAAAAATAGAACACTGAAACCAAAATCAGTAAGAAATGGGAAATAATAAAAATCTGAATAGAAATAAATGAAATGATTTATAGTACTTTATTGCTGTAATTTGAGCCTTTGATTTTGTTTCGTTTTGTTTTTTGCTTGTTTTAGGTCTCTGTTCTATTTTTTTCACTTTATGTTTTCTTTTTCCACTGAGTGGATTTTGGTGTCAATTCTCTTTCTTTGATTCTTCTTTTTTGGCTACGTGACTCTTTAAGATTGGGTTTTGTAATTACCCTGTCATTTCTCTCTAACTTTACCTCTCTCTGATAGTCTATTTTGAACTGACAAAATTTATTTACATGTTCATACATACTCCATGTTTTTCTTTACTCCTTTTGTGATGTTTTTCTCTCCTGTTTGCCTTGCCTTTGTTATTTATTCTATGTTACAGCTTATCACCATTCTCAGATTTCAGTAGTTCTCTTCCAATTCAATGCTTGATGAAATGCAACTGATATATGTATACAAATTGTGTAACCTGCCATTTTATTGTACTCACTAATTCTAATAGTTTTGGTTGATCTTTATGGTTTTTACATATATTATCATGTCATCTGAAAATAACTATACCTTTTGATCTTTATGTTCAATTTGGGTCATTTTTATTTCTTCTTTCCTAATTGCTCTGATGAGAAACTCTAATATAATGGTTATTAGCAGTGATGAGAGAGGATATACTTGTTTCTGAAAAATGCTTTCAGTTTTTCACCATGGAGTATGATGTTGATTGTGTGTTTATTATATCTAGTCTTTATTATGTTGGGATATGTTCTTCCTATCCATACTTCATGAAGAAATTTTTATTGTAAATTGGTGCTGAATATTGCAAATGCTTTCTCTACATCTCTTGATAAGATCATATGATTGTCCCTTCCTTTTTTGATGCAGTGCATTACATTAATAGATTTGTATATGTCAAACCTTCCTTTCATCCCTGGAATAGAGCCCGCTTGGTCATGATAGATGATCCTTTTGATGTGTTGTTAATTTGGTTGGTAAATATTTTCTTGAGGATTTTCACATCTATGTTCAGATAAATCCCATTTGGTCATGATGGTTGATACTTTTGTTGCATCTGTATTCAACAGAAGTATTGATCTGTGATTTTCTTTTATTTGTTTTGTCTTTGTCTGTTTTGGTATCAGTATAATGCTGCCTTCATAGAAATTATTTGAAAGTTGTCTCTGTTCTTCAAATTTTGGAAGAGTTTGAGAAGAGTAGGTGTTAATTCTCCTCTGAAGTTTGATAAAACTCACTAGTAAAGTCATCTGATCCTAAAGATTTTTTATTATTTGTTCAGTTTCCTTAATTGTAATGGGTCTGTTCAGGTTTTCTGTTTTTTCCTGATGCAGTGTGGTAGGCTGCATGACACTATGAATTTTTCCATTCTTCTAGGTTATCAATTTATTGGCATTTAGCTGTTTGTAGCAGTCTATGATTTGTATTCCCAAGGAATGTGTTGTAAGATCTCCCTTTTCATTTGCATTTATAGTTATTAGAGTTTCTCTCTTTGTTTCTTAGCAAGACTAGCCAAGATTAGTTGATTTTTTATGCTTTCAAAACATCATCTTTTGGTTTCATTTATCTTCTGAATTGTCTCTTTTACTTCTATTTATTTCTGCTTGATTTTTTAGTATTTCCTTTTTTACTGACTTAAGGCTTCAATTATTCTTTTATAGATGATGTGAATGTGGTTTAGAGTGCTTATTTTTTATTTTTCTTGTTTCTTGAGGTAGACCTAAATTATTATAAACATCCCTCTTAGTACTGCTCTTGATGCATGCCATAAGTATGTATCTTCATTCTCATTTGTCTCCAAGTACTTTTTATTTCTCCTTTGATTTCCTCTTTAACTCAAAAGTCATTCAAAAGCATGTTTTCAACCTCCATATACTTTCATTACTTGATAAAACAATTTAAAAAATTTATTAAATGAGCATTACATCATAATTATAGAGTTTTAAGGTATACATCATTGTAAATCAACATCTGCTTGCCACCAACTGTGCAATTCTATCTATCACTGTATATTTGACCCCTTTTACCTAATTTGCCCACTCACGTAACTTTTTGATTTGACCAATCTAAAAGTATAGGAAATTCCAGACGAATGATTATGTAATGTTCCATGGTCAATTATTCTGTTTCTACAAGATTCTAGTAGCATGACAGAAGATATTTCTTAAGAGGCACATATTGGCTATTGTAATAGTGAGATCTTTCCCCATAACCCTGGTTGTGGTAAATAGCTTTCTTATTGTGGTCGATATCTTGTTTAATGCTATTTTGATTGTAGAAGACAGTTCATATGAAATCACTTCCTATACATTTGTTGAGACTTGTTCTTTACCCCAACATATTGTCTATCCTTGGATATTGTTCCATGAGCACTTGAGGAAAAAGGTGACTTCTGAAGTTTTGGGGTGTAGAGCTCTGTAAAGATCTATTGAGCTCATCATAATTATTGCTATTGTTTCCCTGTTAATTTTAAGTTTAGTTGATCTATGCACTGCTGTCAGTGGGATGTTGAGGTCCTCTATTATTTTGTATTGCTGTCAATGTATCTCTTAAGTTGTGTTAATATTTGTTTTATCTATTTTGATGCATGCTCATTTAGTATATATGTATGTTAATGAGTGCTATATTATCTGCTGAATTGACATCTTGATCATTATGTAATGTCCATCCCTGTTTTTTGTTACCTTCTTTAGTGTGAAGTCTATTTTATTTGATGTAAATATGGCTATGCATATTTTTTAGGTTGCCATTTGATTGTAGGATTTTCTTCCAACCTTTAACTTTGAGCCTATGTTTGTCCTTAAAACTTGGATGAGTTGCCTGTATGCAGCAGAATGTTGTGTGATGTTATTCAACCTATTCAGTCACTCTATGCATTTTGATTGGTGTGCTTAATCAATTAATAGGGTTAATTTTGATGTTTAACTGCTTGTTGTCATTTTGCTATTTGGTTTCTAAGTGCTGTTGAAGACAGCATTTTCTCTTCTTTTATTCTCTTTGTGCTTTGAAAGCATTTATGTCGTGTTTGGCTTCCCCTTTTATATTCTTCTTTGAATTTATATTTTGAGGCTAGCCCAGGGTTTGTGTAAAGAAGTTTCTATGCTTACAATCCTCTTTAGCTTGAGAGCAAGTTAGTTTTGAATGCATTTAATGTTCCACATTTTTACTCTCCTCCCCACATGTTACATTTTGATGACTTGCCTTTATGTGAAGTTTTCTTTCATTTTATAGAAATACCTTTAGTTTTTCTTGTAAGACTTGTTTACATGTGAAGATTTTCTTTAAATTTTGTTTGTCTAAAAGGCTCTTATCATTCCTTAAGTTCTTAGTGATAATCTAGCAGGATAGGGTATTCTTGGATGGAAATCCTTTTCATTCAGCATGTTGAATATATCATATCATTCCCTTCTGAATTGTAAAATTTCTGCTGAAAAATTCAGTCTTATGGGGGGGTTCCTTGTATGCAACTTTTTGTTCTAGCAGCTTTTAAGATTCTTTTTTTTATTATTTTTGTCATTTTAATGTCAATTTGTCTTCATAGTTGCCTGTTTGGGTTTATTTTGTTTGGAACTCTTTGAACTTCCTGGATATAAAGGTAAGTTTCCTTCCCCAGGTTAGTGAAATTCTGAGGTATTATTTCTTCAAATAAGATTTCTGCCTTTTTGATCTTCTTCTGGAACTTTTTGACATGAATTTTGCTCCTCTAGATGTTATCCCATAAATCTTATGTCCCATAAATCTTTCTTTGCTTCTTTCAAGTGAGTTATTTTTCTCTCTTTGCTGATCTGTTTGGTTTTGTTCCACTGCCCTACATTCTGGCTCAGTGATTCAATTAGAAACTTCTTCCTGCCTACTGGTGTGCACCTCTATTGTGTAACTTAGCTTAAATGTTGTGTTCTGCAGATCTGTTCCTTTTGTTTGGAACCACCTCATAATTTATCTTTGTTGTAGTTCTTTTTGTTCCTCCATCATTCCCCTAATTTCAGTGAGTAGCTAACAGTATTGTATTGAATCTTCTTTAGGTTGTTTACTTAATTCTGCTGCATTAAAGTTTTTCCTTGTGTTTTTTTATTTATTTTTATTGTAGTAATTAATAAACAATTAAAACAATTTTATATGCATAGGTTTCCCATTTCTTAGTTAAGTTTCAACATACCATCCCCTCTGCCAAATCACCAAGTGTTCTTCCCCATTTTGGGGGCCTCTACCCATTTGGTGGCTCCACCACCATATGCCCTCACCCACCCCATTCCCTTGTGGTAACCTCAGTTCTGTTGTATGTTTCAGGGTTGGTTATGTTTCATCTGTTCCTTTGTTTTGTCTATTCACGTTCCACCTATGAGTGAGGTCATCTGGCATCTGTCTTTCTTCTTTTGACTTGTTTCACTTAGCATAATCCCCTCTAGTTCCATCCATGTTAATTCAAATGACAGGGTTTCATCTCTTCTAAGGGCTATATAGTGTTCCACTATACATGTACCACCGCTTCTTTATCCATTCATCTGACGTTGGGCATGTAGGTAATTTCCAGTTCTTGGCTATTATAATAGGGCCGCAATAGACATGGAGATGCAAACATCTCTTGGGAAGGGTGCCTTTGTATCTTTTGGGGAGATGCCCAGAAGTGAAATGACAGGATCACATGGGATTTCTATCTTCAGTTTTTTGAGGAATCTCCAAACTGTTTTCCATGGGGGTTAAACCAATTTGCACTACCATCACAGTGCAAAAGTGTTCCCTTAACTCCACATCCTCGCCAGCATTTGTTGTTCCCAGACTTGTGGATAATAGCCAGTCTTTCAGGCATAAGGTGACATCTCATTATTGTTTTAATTTGAGTTTCCCCAATAGCCAGTGAGTTGGAACATTATTTCATGAGCCTTTGGCCATCTGTACATCCTCTTCAGAAAAGTGTCCCTCCAAATCCTCTTCCATTTTTTGATTGGATTGTCTGTTCATCTGTTGTTGAGTTTTATGAGTTCTTTGTATATTTTAGATATTAAGTCTTTGTCATAGACATCCAATGCAAATATCTTCTCCCAGTTAATAGGTTTCTTTTTTGTTTTGGTGATGTTTTCTTTTATTGTGGAGAAGCTCCTTAGTTTGATGTAGTCCCAGTTGTTTATTTTTATTTTTGTTTCCCTTGATGGTGGAGATTTGTCCCCAAAGGTTTCTCTACAACTGATGCCATGGGTCCTATGGTGTCTTCTAAGAACTTTATGGTTTCTGGTCTTATGTCAAAGTCTCCAATCCATTTTGAGTTGACTTTTGTGTGTGGTGTTAGAGAGTGGTCTAGATTCATTCTTTTGCATGTGGCTGTCCAGTTTTCCAAATACCATTTGTTGAAGAGATTTTCCTTTTTCCATCGTATGATTTTGGCTCCTTTGTCATGGAGTAACTGACTGTATGCGAATGGATCAGTTTCTGGTGATTCAGTTCTATTCCACTGATCTGTGCCTCTGCTATTATTCCAGTACCATATCATTTTGATCACTATTGCTTTTCAATACAGTTCACAGTCTAGAAGTGCAATCCTTGCATATTCATTCTTTTTTCTAATGATTGCTTTAGATATTTGGGGTCTTTTGTTGTTCCACACAAATTTTAAGATTTTTTTGTTCTATTTCCTGGAAATAAGCCTGTGGGATTTTAATGGAGGTTGCATTAAACCTGTGTATTGCTTTGGGTAAGATGGCCATTTTAATGATATTGATTCTTCTGAGACATGACCAAGGGATGGCTTTCCATTTCCTTGTGTCCTCCTCTATTTCTTTTAAGAAGGATTTGTATAGATCTTTTACTTCCTTTGTTAGGTATATGCCCAGGTATTTGATTGGTTTAACATCTGTTTTAAATGGTTAGATATTCATGATTTCATTTTCTTCTAGGGTGTTTTTTGCGTATAAAAATGCAACAGATTTCTGTACCTTGATTTTGTAGCATGTCACTTAACTGTATTCATTGATGAGTTCTAGAAGTTTTTTGATAGTTTTTGGGATTTTCAATAAATATAATCATGTCGTCTGCAAATAATAAGAGTTTTACTTCCTCCTTTCCAACTTGGTTTCCTTTTATTTCCTTTTCTTGCATATTTGCTCTGGCTAAGACCTCCAGTACAAAATTAAATAGCAGTAGTGAGAGTGGACAATGTTGTTTTGTTCCTGACCTAAAAGGAAATGCTTTTAAGTTTTCACCTTTGACTGTGATGTTGGCTGTGAGTTTTTCATATACAGCCTTCATTATGTTGAGGCATGAATCTTCTATTGCCATTTTATGAAGGGTTTTTATCATAAATAGGTGATGGCTCTTGTCAAAGGCTTTCTCTGCATCTATTGATATGATCATGTGGATATCTTGTTGATATGGTCTATGACATTAATAGATTTACATATGTTGAACCATACTTGCATCCCTGGGATGAATTCCACTTGATCATGATGGATGATCTTTTTGATGCATTGTTGAATTTGGTTTGCTAATATTTTGTTGAGAATTTTTATATCTGTGTTCATTAGAGATATTGGTCAGTAGTTTCCTTTCTTGGTGACATCTCTATCAGCTTTTGGTATCAGCATAATGCTAGCCACATAAAAAGTATTTGGGAGCATTCCCTGTTCTTCAATATTTTGCAAGAGTTTAAGAAGAATAAGTGTTAATTCTTCTCTAAAGGTTTGGTAGAACTCATTGGAGAAGCCATTTGGTCCTGGCATTTTATTTTTGGGGAGGCCCTTGATTACTTCTTCAATTTATTTGTTCTGTTTAGGTTTTCCAATTCTTCTGGGTTCAGTCTTGGTAGACTATACTTTTCTAGAAATCTGTCCATGTCCTCATAGTTGTCCATTTTGTTGGCATAGAGCTGTTTTTAGTAGTCCATTATGATGTTTTTAATTTCTTTGGTATCTGTTATAACCTTCTCCCCTTTCATTTATGATTGCAGTTATGAGAGTTTTTTCCCTTTTTTCCTTTGTGAGACTAGCTAATGGCTTGTTCGTTTTTCAAAGAACCAAATTTTGATTTTGTGATCTTTTGGATTGCCTTTTTGTTTTATTTATTTCTGCTCAAATTTTGATTACTTCCTTTCTTTACCTGATTTTTGGCTTTAATTGTTCTTCTTTCTCTAGTTGTTTTAAATGAAGAGTTAAGTTGTTTAGTTCTGATTTTTCTTGTTTCTTGAGATAGGCCTGGATTGTGATGAACTTCCACCTTAGTATTACTTTTGCTGCATCCCATATTCTGGTAGCCCATGTCCCCATTCTCTTTCTTCTCTAAGCATTTTTTAAGTTCCTATTTGATTTCATCTTTTACCCGAGAGTCCTTCAGGAGCATATTGTTGAGTTTCCAACTGGTTTTTGGTCTTCCAGCTTTCTTTTTGTGGTTGGTTTCCAGTTTTTTGGCCATCATGGTCAGAGAAGATGCTTGGTATGACTTTAATATTTATAAATTTGTTGAAAGATGTTTTGTGTCAGAGCAAATGATCTACCCTTAAGAATGTTCCATGAGCGCTTGAGAAGAAAGTGAAATCTATATGCATTGGGTGAATTGTTTGGTATATGTCTATTAGACCTATCTGTTCCAAATTTAAAGTGACTGTTTCCCTGTTAATTTTCTGCCTAGTTGATATGTCCATTGTTGTAAGTGGAGTGTTGAAGTTCTCCACTGTTATTGTGTTGCTGTCAATGTCTCTTTTCAGGTCTAGTAGTACTTGCTTCATATATTTTGATGTTCCTTTATTTGGTACATATATTCCAATAAGCATTATGTCTCCCTGCTGATTTGATCCTTTAATCATTACATAGTGTCCATATCTATCTTTTGTTATGCTTTTTAGGTGAAAGTCTGTTTTATCCAACTCTGCCTGCTCTTTTGTAGTTGCCATTCAACTGTAGGATTGTCTTCCAGCCTTTGACTTTGAACCTTTATTTATTTTTTGGAAGAAGTTGGGTTTCCTGAATACAGCAGATGGTTGGGTTATGCTTTTTAATCCATTAGCTGCTCTGCATCGTTTGACTGGTGAGTTCAGTCTATTAACGTTCATGGTAATTATTGATATATAACTGCTTAGTGTCATTTTATAATTTGTCTTTTGTATGTTGCTCCAGATGATGACTTTGTTCTCTTTTTCTTCTTAGGTCAGATGGGTGCAGTTATATATTGATTGGTTTCATCTTTGGTTTTTTCCCTGGGGGTATATTTTGCAGTCACCCTGAAGTTAGCATTCACAGTTCTATGTATACTACCTAATTTTATTTGAAAGCATATTAGTCTTCCACTCATTCTAATTATCTAAATTTTTGTTCTCTTCTCTTCCTCCCCACTTTTAATATTTGCTCTCTTACTGTGTGGTTTCTTTACACTTTATAGAGCATCCTTAATATTTTTTTGCAAAGCTGGTTTTGTGATGATAGACTCCCTTACTTTAGCTTGTCAGAAAAGGTTTTCATTATTCCTTCAGTTCTGAATGACAATCTTGCCAGATACATTATCCTAGGTTAGAAATCCTTTTCTTTTAGCACTTTGAATGTATTATGCCATTCCTTCTGGCCTGTAAAATTTCATTTGAGAAGATCACTCACAGTCTTATGGGGGCTCCACTGTATATGACGCGTTTATCTCTGGCTGTTTTTATTAGACTTTCTTTATCTTGTATTTTTGACATTTTGATGATGATATGTCTAGGTGTATTTCTGTTTGGGTTTCTTTTATTAGGAACTCTTTGAGCTTCCTGGATCTAGAGGCTTGCTTCATTCTTCAGATTGGGGGAGTTCTCATCTATTTTTTTAAATATGATCTCTGCCCCCTTTTCTCTCTCTTCTTCTGGGACCCCCATGATGTAAATGTTGTTCCTTTTGATGGTATCTCAGAGGTCTCAAATGTTGTCTTTGAGTCTTTGAATTTTTTATCTCTTTGCTGATTTGCTTGATTGAGTTCCTCTGTCCTATCTTCCCAATCACTGATTCTATTGGAAGCTTCATCCATCCTATTGTTGAGTCCCTCTATTGAGTTCTTTAATTCAACCATCATGTCTCTTACCTGTTTGAAGTCTTGTTTTAATTCTTCTCTTTGCTTCCTGGCATTCTCGTTTACTGTCTCTACTGATTTCTGGATTCCCATGAGTATGTTAATCACTGTTACCCTAAATTTACATATGTATGCTATATTTAGATTTTCCTTTGGGTTTTTTATTGGATCTATCATTTCATGTATATTTATCTGTGCCTTTGCTCTATTAAGCATTCTGTTTTTATTTCTGGGGTTTCAGTTTCCCTGGTGTTGTGTAGATTTGACTTTCCCAGGGTTGGCAATCAGGCTGGTTTCACCTCTGCCCAGAAGGTGGCGCTAGTGGATAGCATTGAGGTTTGGGTTTGCCTTCTCACTGTAATTCAGGGGGTGGGGTGTCCGATAGGCAGGATATCCGGTGAACTGGATTGTGGTGGGCGGGATTTCACTCAATGGACCCCAGGCTCTGGCGTGAAATGGTAGTGAGAGAGGTATGAGCTTGGAATTTCTTTGGCTGATTTCCACTTACAGCTACACCCAGCACAATTTCACCTCAGCTACAGGGTCCAGCTCAGCTACAGGTGCGCTGGCTCTCCTTTCACCCCCTCCCAAGTCAGCCTTCCATGGTTCCGCATCTCAGCCCCACTGGGCACACCTCTCACTGCCTCTCCAGCTGGTCACAAAATCCCTAGCCTACGCCCCACCATGCATCCGGAGAATCCCGAGTTCTGTCCCAAATTCTAACCCATGGCTTAGCTGAGAACCATGCCAGGTCCCTTCACCTGGCATTAGTCGTCAGCTGTTCTGTCTCCAGGTGAAGTGCCAGCCGTTTTTGGTGTTTGTCGCAGGAAAAGAAGTGATTTTTTTCAGTGTTTGAGGGGAGCAACCCGAAAGTGCGTATTATTGAGCCACCCTCCGAAAGTTGATCCTCTTCCTTGTATTCTTTTGGTCTATGACTTTGCAAATATTTCTCCGTGTCCACCTTTTTTTGGTACTCTATGTTTATATCTTTGACTTTGGCTACATAGCCGCTCTTCCTCTCCCTCATATAACAGACTTTTGTTAGTTATTAGGCTGCAAAGTGCATGTTTGGGTTGCTAATCCAAATTATTGGGATTTCTTTATCCGTTCATCTGACATTGGACACTTAGGTAGTTTCCAGATCTTAGCTGTTGTGAATAGGGCTGCAATAAACATGGGGGTGCATAAAATTGAATTTAGTTTTTTTGTATTTTTTGGGGTAAACACCCAAATGTGGGGTGGTGAAATCATATGGGATATCCGTATTTAAGTTTTTGTGGAATCTCTGTACTATTTTTCAGAGGGGTTACACCAATCTGTACTTCCAACAACAGTGTAAAATCATTTCCTTTTCTCCACATCCTTGCAAGCATTTGTTATTTCCAGACTATTGGAAAATAGTCAATCTCTCAGGAGTAGGGTGATATCTCATTGTTGCTTTGATTTGCATTTCCCTGATATCAAGTGAGTTAGAACATCTTTTCACAGCCATCTGTATATCCTCTTTGAAAAATGTCTCTTTAATTATCTTCCCATTTTTATTGAATTGCCTACTTTTCTGTTATGAGTTTTATAACTTATTTGTATATTATGGATATTAAACCCTTGTCAGAATTATGGTATATGAATGTCTTCTCCCAGCTAGCAGGTATCTTTTTGTTTGGGTGGTGTTTTCTTTTGCTGTCAAGAAGCTTTATAGTTTGATGTAGTTTTAATTGTTTATTTTTTATTTTGTTTTCTAGATGGTGGAATTGACTCCTTAAAAACCACTCTAAGGCTGATGTCATGAAATATCTTTCCTATGTTGTCTTCAGAGAATTTTATGGTTTCTATCTTATGTCTAAATCACTGGTCCATTTTGTTTTAATTTTTGTGAATAATGTTATGGAGTGATATACCTTCATTCTTTTGCATGTGGTTGTCCAGTTATTCCAGCACCATTTTTTTAAGTGACTTTCTCCATCATATGCTTTGGGCTCTTTTGTCATAGATTACTTGACTGTAAGTCAATGAGCGAGTTTCTGGTAATTGATTCCATTCCACACATCTGTAGTTCTGTTATTATTCCAATACCATACCGTTTTGATCATTATCACTTAGTAGTATGGTTCTATGTCTTGGATTATAATCCTACTGGATTTTTTTTTTTCTCATAATTGCACTGGATATTCAGGGCGAATAGTTATTCCATACATCTTTTAAGATTTTTTATTCTATTTCCTCGAAATAAGCCCATGCTATTTTAATAGGGATTGCATTAAATCTGTATAATGATTTAGTTAGGATGAGCATCTTAACAATGTTGATTCTTCCCAGCCATGAGCACAGATGTCCTTCCATCTCTTTGTATCCTTCTCTATTTCTTTTAATAAGAGCTTGTTGTTTAAATTGTTCAGGTTTTTCACCTCCTTTGTTAAGTATATTCCAGGGCATTTGATTGCTTTGTTTCTGTTTTCAATAGTGTGGTTTTCTTGATTTTCTTTTCCCCCAGTGTGCTGTTTGTGTATAAAAATGCAACAGATTTTTCGTCATTGATTCTGTAGCCTACCCCTTTAATGTATTTGTTGATAAGTCCTAGTTATTTTTTCAGAGTTTTTAGTGTCTTCAATTTATATAATCATGTCATCTGCAATTGTTTGCTTTGCTTCCTCCTTTGCAAGTTGAATTCCTTTTATTTATTTTTCTTACCTAATTGCTCTGGGTAAGACCACCAGTGTGATGTTAAATAGCAATGGTAAGAGTGGACATTCTTTCCTTGTTACTGACCTTAGAGGAAATGCTTTTTCAATTTTTTTAGTGTTGGCAATGACGTTGGCTGTGGGTGCACCATATATGACCTTTATTATGTTGTGTATATACCTTTATCTCTATTTGGGGGGGTAGGTTAAAAATCATAAGTGAGTGTTAGATCTTGTCAGAAGTTTTCTCTTCATCTATTGATATGATCATATGGTTTTTCTCCTTACTCTAGTTGATATGGTATATTACATTAATAGATTTATATACGTTGAACCATCTGTGCATCCCTGGAATAAATCTCACTTTGTCATGATAGATGATCTTTTTGATACATTGTTGGATTTGGTTTGCTAAAATTTGTTGATAATTTTTCACCTATGTTCATTAGAGTTATTGGTCTGTAATTTTCTTTCTTGGTGACATTTCTATCAGCCTTTGGTATCAGTGTGATATCAGCCACATAGAAATTGTTTGGAAGCATTCCCTGTATTTTAATATTTTGGAAGAGTTGGCGAATAGCTATTGATTTTTCTCTGAAGGTTTGGTAAAACTCATTAGGAAAGCCATCTAATCCTGAGCTTTCATTTTAAGTGAGACTTTTGACTAACTCTTCAATTTCCTTACTTGAGATTGTTGTTTCAGGTGTTTCAATTATTCTAGATTCAGCCTCATTAGACGGTATTTTTCTAAAAATTTCTCCATGTCCTTGATGTTGTCCACTATTGTCATAGAGCTGTTTATAGTTGCCTATTAATGATGTTTTTTATTTATCAGTATCTGTTTTAACTTTTCCCATTCATTTATGATTCTAGTTATGTGAGCTTTCTTTTGTCTTTTTTCTAGCCAATGGTTTTTCAATTTCATTTGTTTTTCTAAAGAACCAATTTTTGGCTTCATTGAACTTCCGGATTGTTTTGTTTCCTATTTCATTTATTTCTGCTTGAATTTTTATTATTTCCTTTCTTTTACAGAATTGTGGCTTTAATTGTTCTTTCTCTAGTGGCTTTAAATGTTGACTTAGATTTTTTGCCGTGTTTCTTGCTTATTTGTAGAAGGGGGGACACCACACCCCAGTTTCTAGCCGCTGAGGACCAACAGTGACCACCCAGCCACCAGGCGCCTGACAGTCTAGACTGGCTGGAAGCTGTTGATTAGATAAAAGGACCCCTTTCTGAGAATGGAACCCTATGTGCATTTTACAATTATGTGTGTTATCCATGTGAGGAATTCACAAATGAATAACCGAATTCCGTTTGTAATTCCTGTTGTAATTCACACCTTCCCCTCTCCCTCACCATAAAAGTGTATCTCAAAAGTATTTCGGGGCTCAGATTGTATATCTGGCCCTCGCGTAATAAAGCTGTCTTCACTGCTTCTGAAAGCGCACCGTTTGGATTTTGTCAGCTGAGAGAGCTATTACATTTGGTTCCCTGACCGGGAAACCCCAAACACATTGGCTTTTGGGGGCCAATGGCTTTGGGAGCCGTCTCAAGGCTGGCGGGACACAAGAAGACTCCAGGGGAGGTGCATCCTGCCACGGTTTTGCAGCCCCGTGTATCGGACACCTCTCGCCGGCCCTGAGCAGCATACTCTGCCAGGCTCTGAAGAGGAAGTGAACACAGAAACGGCCGCTGAAACAGGTAATATCCCAGGATATAAAAGGACCCAGCTCAGGTCTGCTCACTGGCAGAAGGAAAGTCTGATCAACTTTCATTTAAGAGATTGCTAGAAATATTATTACCTGGATCTCTCAGTCAGGGAAGTCCAGGGGAGGGAATGTGATAACTTGCGTGTGAGTAGAGTGTGAATGATTTGTTGTCCCCTGGCGCAAGCTTTGGGACATGCGTGAGCCAATCCCTGTGGTTCTGTTGAAGTCATGTGGCATAACGGTGACTCGCATAAATATCTGATATCTACGCGACCTGGTCTGGGGGTTATACAGACACGCCTATAGCCAAGACTGCTTTATTTTCATCAGAAAAATGGCCAGGATGGCGACTGAATTAATGGGCCGCTTTTGAATAAAAGGCGCCCCCCCCCACTCCTTTGTCTGTTTCATGCCATTGCTCAAGGGCGGGGATGGGAGGGAATCAGAATAAGCCGACATTCTTGAACTGTATGTTGAGGAATTTTAAGAAGGGCTTTTCTGAGGATTATGGTATAAAATTGATACCAAGAAATCCAAAAACTTTATGTGAAGTAGACTGGCCCACCTTTGAAACTGGCTGGCCAATAGAGGGTACTTTAGAAGTGCCAGTAGTCCAATATGTTTGGAGAAATGTAGCAGGTGACCCTGGCCAGCCAGATCAATTCCCATACATAGATTCTTGGTTAAGAGTCACCCAAACAATACCCTGGTGGGTAGGATTCAGCTCAAGTAGGAAGGGTGAGGCTAGGATTCTTTTGGCATCATCAAGAGGCTTCAAAGAGCCACAGAAAACTCCAAAACGCTCCCTAAAAGGCACCCTAGAGCCCCCAGCAGACCCTAAGCCCATCCTCCAGGGCGACCTTGGAGAGGAGATACTGCCTCCCCCTTATATTCTCCAGCACACCCACAGCCTCGCCAGGAGGAGATCCAAATACTCCACCACCATCCGTCTCCCTGCCAGAGCCAACTCAAGATCCCCACTTTCCCAACCAGGGCAGGTGCCTACGCCCCAGAAGTCAAAACCTTGCCCTCCAGATGCCCCTTCTAGAGATGCAGGGATCAGATCAAATAGAGGGAGACGGCACTGTCCGTCCCAGATGCCCCATGATTTATTATCAGCTTTTTCAACCACAGACCTTTAAATTGGAAACATCATACTCCCCCTACTCAGAAAAACTCCAGGCTATGATAGACCTCCTTGAAACTATTTTCTAAATGCACCGTCCCACTTGGGAGGACTGCCAGCAGTTACTCCGCACGCTCTTTAACACAGAAGAAAGGCGGCGTATTATGGCGGAGGCGCATTCTTACCTAGAAGCCAACGATCCTACCGGAGTGGTTGACATAGTTGCCTGGGCTGGAACAATAGCTCCGGAGGGACGACCCGACTGGGACTTCAATACAGAGGAGGGACAGGCCAATATCTAACGATACCAGGCAGCCATCTTTCAGGGGGTGCGAGCTGGGGTCCGAAAACCCACCAATGTATCCAAAACTACCGCCGATGAGCCACTGGGAGACTAGTAAAAATGGTTATGCAGGGCATTCCAAATTTACCCCGCTTTTGACCCAGAGTCTCCAGATAATCAGAGGACGATAAATACCGCCTTTGTAGCCCAAGCAGCTGCAGATATCCGTAGGAAGCTCCGAGCTGGAAGGCTTTGCTGGAATGAATATCAGCCAGCTATTAGAAGTAGCCAACAAGGTCTTTATGGATCAGGAAGTAGTAGCCAATAGGGAAGCTGGTCGTAAATTGAAAGAGAAGGCCACGCTGTTAGTTGCAGCTCTTCAGGAGAGATGGCCACCAGAGGGCAGAAGGGGACAGAGACTGCAAAGCTGGAGGGAAGGTGGGCCCCAGCTTAGAAACAACCAATGTTCTTACTGCAAGGAATTTGGTCATTGGAAGAATGAATGCCTGTGAAAGCAGACTACAAATATGCTGGACCCACAGGAAAGACCATGCGAAAGAGAAGGGCGGGGCTCGAACTTCCTTGGAATGGTGACATGGACTGAAACAGACTGGGCTCCTTGAATTTTGATCCCCTGGAGCCTATGGTCAGATTGAAAGTAGGAGACCAACCAATAGAATTTATGGTAGATACTGGAGCAGAGCATTCAGTTGTAACAACCCCAGTGGCCCGCTCGGAACCAAGAGGATCACCATTATGGGGGCCATGGGAGATCGGGGAATTTGCCAGCCCTTCTTCAAAGCCCGAACTTGAGATCTTGAGGGCCACGTGGTAAAACACGAGTTCCTGTACATGCCAGACTGTGCCGTACCCCTGCTTGGTCAAGATCTACTAGCCAAACTTGGGGTCCAAATTTCATTTAGTCACGAGGAAACAGCAACTCTGCATGTGAAACCTGAAACCAAAGGGCTTGTTCTAACCATCACCACGTCCCGAGAAGAGGAGTGGCATATTTATAGCTCTCAGGAAATGGAGGAAAGCCTGCCAGAGTTTTTATCTGCTTTTCCGTTGGCTTGGGCAGAAGGCAATCCACCAGGATTGGCAAAGAGAAGACCTCCAGTCATAGTTAAATTAAAACCAAGGGCCCTGCCCCAACACCTGCGCCAACATCCTATCCCCCAAGAAGCTAGACTAGAGATACAAGAACATTTAGACCAATTAAAAGAAGCGGGTATTCTCAAAGAGTGTCAGTCGCCCTGGAATACACCTCTGTTACTGGTTAAGAAGCCTGGGGGAGGATACTCACCAGTATAGGATTTAAGAGCTATTAACAAAGTAGCTGTTTCATTGCATCTGGTGGTCCCAAATCCATGCACTTTACTGAACCAATTATCTCTGGAGGCTGCTTGCTTTACATGCCTAGATATGAAAGATGCATTCTTTTGCATCAGGCTGGCCCCCCAAAGCCAGTCCTTATTTGCATTTGAATGGACAGATCCAAACACAAGGCAGATGCAGATGATATAGACAATATTAACTCAAGCCTACAAACATTCTCCAACATTGTTTGGTGAAGCTTTGGCTGCAGACTTAACAAATTTCCCCCGTTAAGGATTTCATTGCACTCTCCTCCAATACGTGGATGACCTCCTCTTAGCTAGTGCAACCGAGGAAGACTGCCTCGCAGGTACCCGTGTCCTTCTTGAGCATCTCGCTGAATCAAGCTACCGAGCCTCATGGAAAAAGGTTCAGATCTGCAGGAAGAAAGTACATTATCTGGGCTTTGACATTTCCCAAGGGCATTAGGCACTTGGCGCCAAGAGAAAATAAGTCATTTTAGCTCTACCATGACCTAAGACCAGAAGAAAACTTTGCGAATTCTTAGGAACCACAGAGTTCTGCTGAATCTGGATCCCCGGCTTCTTAGCCTTGGCAAAGCATCTATATGCAGCTCTGACTGGTCCAGAGCGAGACTCTCTCCCTCTGTGGGGAGGAGCAAGAAAGGGCATTCCAGGGAATTAAGAAATGGCTCAGAGAGGCCCAGCACTCGGGCTCCTGGATGTAGAAAAGCCATTCAGCCTCTTTGTTCATGAGAAAGACAGAGTGGCATTGGGAGTGCTCACTCAGACAGTTGGTCCGTGGCAAAGACCGGTGGCCTTCCTATCTAAAAAGCTTGATTCAGTAGCGATGGGATGGGATGGCCTTCTTGCTTGGGATCGCTGGCTGCCACTTTTTTTCTTGTCCGGGAGTCAGATAAGTTCACTCTTGGCCAAGAAATAAATGTGAAAGTGCCTCACGCAGTAATGACTCTGATGAATAATCAGGGACACAGGTGGCTGTCCTAACACCTGGCTTACCCAATACCAAGGGCTACTCTGTGAAAACCCTCGGTTGACTCTAGAGACTATGCGGACTCTAAATCCCGCCACATTTCTACCTTCAGATGTGGGCACTCCGGAGCACAACTGTGCTGAAGTGCTAGATGAGGTGTAGGCCAGCTGCCCAGACCTGTGAGACTACCCATTGCAGAACCCTGAGCTCTCTCCACGGATGGAAGCAGCTATATGAAGGAAGAGGAAAGGCGAACTGGCTACAATGTAACCACAGAAACTTCCGTAATTGAAGCCAAAGCGCTTCCCCAGGGCTGGTCAGCACAGCGGCCTGAACTTCAGGCTTTGATCAGAGCCCTAACACTAGCAGAAGGGAAAAGGGTTAATATTTATACTGATTCCCACTATGCCTTTGCTACAGTGCATATACACGCAGCCATCTACAAAGACAGGGGACTTTTAACCACTGGGGGCAAAAACATTAAAAACAAAGAGTGGATTCTGAAACTACTAGATGCTGTTTGGCTTCCAGCAGAGGTCACTATCCTACATTGCCGTGGACATCAAAGAAATATTTATTTAATATCAAATGGTAATAATTTAGCTGATAGAATTGCAAAATCAGCAGCAGAAGGCAGAGCTGGAGACTGAGCCTGC
>RJWH01009834.1:0-20172 GCA_004363575.1 Solenodon paradoxus
TCAAAGCAGTGACAGGTACATGGATGGTTTTACAAGCCAACATCTGACCTAGACAGACAGGTACAATTGAAAGGATTCGCTTGGTGATGGATTGAAGGTGGTTGATAAGGTACAGGCATGAGTCAGGAATGATTCCTTGCCATTCACTGAGACCAGCTACAGTGGAAGAGGCTCAGGTTTGGGAAGTGAGTGCTGGCAGGTGCGGGGGTGGGGGGGGTGGGGCTACGCACGTGTGCGCGTGCATATGGACATGTCAATGGAAAGCTCTTCCTGGGTGCTGGGTACCGGGGACATTTACACATTTTGTCTCATTTAATTAAATCAGGATGGCAGATTTTTTAGGAGAATTACTACTCTCATTTTCCAGGTGTGGAAACAGACTCAGAGGATTGAAGCGACTTGCCCTGGATCTCACAGCTACTTACTGACAGATCTGGGATTAACTCGCATTCTCTAGCCCAACATGTGGTTTTTCCACTACTTCATCCTGTGGGGCTCCACAAATCCTGTAGGGGAAGGGAAGCCAGGCTGGCCAAGGGCAAGGGCTCCAGGAAAGCAGAATGAAGGTGTCAGGGGGTGGGGTGGGGTGGGGTGGGGTGAGGTGGGGTGGGGGTGGGGGAGAGAGAGGAATCCTGGTGAGGCCAGGAAGGGTTTTCTCCAGTGACTTGATTAAGATTTACTTTTTGGAGACAGGTCAATGGGACCAAACCAAGTTTTGAATTTCCCAACCCCTCCCTCCCCCCTTCTGCCAAATTCTGGCCCTGAACACTGAGGAGGTTGTGGGGAGGAACACAAATGAAGAGGCAGTTTATGAAGTGGCCCAAGGCCTGGAGAGCTAAATTTGAAATTAGCACGGGGATTTCAGTCAGCGGAGTCAAGTTTCTGGGCTATGGTTAGGTCCAGCAGCTGAGGCCCCATGGAGGGATAGAAAGCTGACCCTTTCTGGCTAGGCTAGCACTTTGGCCCCAACCTTCCCATCACCTGCTCCGTGCCCCTGGCGTTCTAGGAAGCAGTGAGAGTCATTATCTAGGCGGATGGTTTCTCCCATTGCCAGGAGCAGTCTTCTCTGCAGTTATGCAGGGTGAGGACAAAGGGGGTTGGATCAGAGGTAGGGCTGGGGAGTAGGGTAGGCAGGATGGGATGGCTGTCCTCCTAGTTCCCCTAAAGTGGTGCCCTTCCCATCCAAGTTTTCCACTTAGTCCTCTTCTAGCTTGACACAGGAGCTGAGCTCAAGGTCAAGAGATTCCCTGCTAGAATTTGAATGAGCTGTGCCTTATCGTCTGAGTGTTAGTTTCTTTTCCTTTCCAGTTGACAACTACTAAGCCAGAGTCTTTTAGGCTTCTCTGGACATATGGAATATTTTTAGGGGTTATACGGTTTTCTGGGATCTTTTTCAATTGTGTTCTAAAAGTCCAGTGAGATTTTCACTCGAATAATATAAGCATATTCTGTGTAATCCATCTTATCCACCTTAGAAAACTAAATTCATTCGTAGGATTTCTGGGTCCTCAATCACTCCTGCCTTGGTGTTTTAGTATCAAGTTAGATTACACATAACTGAAAAAGTGGTTTAAACCAAGTAAAGGTTAATTATCAAGTCAAATAAGTGTGAAGAGTGGATTGTAGGTTGCGGTGGTAGCTCCATGAACTTTTAGGGACTACAATTCCTCCCGGCAATCTGTGGAGCTCTCTTAGGATGAGACCTTCATCCTGAAGTGAAAGCTGGAGCTCCAGCTAATATTTGCTCTTTCCAAGCAGCAACATGAAGGAAAAGGCAAAGAAAGGCTAATCCCCTTCACTTTTAGATCTCCAAGAAATTCCAGATGTTATCAGTGGAACTGCTGCTGCCATTTAAATCTCAGAGCTGTGTGGCATGCCACTTAGCTACAAACGAGGGTGAGAATATGGCCTTTTAGTTGGGCACATTAGGGGAGTAAAGATGTGGGCTCTGGGGTAAAAACTCACTCTCTCTGCCACTTTTTGTGTCAAAAATCTCATTGACGTCACGTTGTCCTGCTTGCACTGTCCAAGACTAATGAGAAAAGAACAGAGGAAGACAGTGCATAACTGATGGCTTAGTCCCGGTAAAGGCCAAATGATGTCTCTGAGGGCTGTAAGAATGATAGTTTACCCGTAGATCTGATAGGAAAATAAAAGTGACGTGACAGCTGAGCCATCACCAGGTGCGCAGCCATAGAGCACGGCTGACTCAAAGGAACCTGTAACCCAGTGGGCTCCGCAGTCACGATCTGAACAGCAATTTAACTTGAGATGAAAATAAAAAGCATCCACCTTGTTAAAATGGTTGTTCTGGATTTGTCTTGGTTTGGTACTTTTGTTTACACTTCATTTGAAAGTTTGTTTCAGCTTTATAATTGTGTATAAGGCATCAGCATCAGGAGTCTGCAGCTTGTCTTCTCTTTGCATGTAGTCTTCACACTGAAATGACAATGAGTCAATAAGTGGGTTCGCTCTCCATATTTTTCCACTCTGAAGGGATGACTTAACTGGGAAATGCTTCCTGAGACTGGTGGGGATCATGATAGCAACCAGGAGGATTATGGGAGTTGCAACCTCAAATGAAGGCTTCAGTCTTCAATTTCAGGTTCTTTTCATGCTACCAGCCCAGTGTTGGTAAGGAGGAGGCAGAACTGTGCTGAAAACAGGTGTTGAACCTAAACATAGCATATGATCAGAGGAGGCTAAGGTCACATGCTTGCATCCTGCCTGGGTCAGGGATGAGGATAAGGTTGGTGGTTTAGGATGACAGAAAGAAACATTTGGGGAAAAGGTTGATTTAAACATTATCTTCTTAGCATCAAGAGTCCTTGGCATATATTCTAAGTATGTTCATGTGAACTTTTTTAAAAGACAGAAGTGGAAGAAACACTTTATTTTGTTTTTTTATTTAGTGGTTCACACTGGTTGTTCCCCCTGGCCCAGGTCTTGAACCTGGGACCTTGGGATGTATGTGGGACTGTTCCTAGGTGTGCTAGGCCACCAGGGCACACCCCTCATGTGAACATTTGCTAAGCAGAAAAGGTCTGGGGACCTAATAGGTGGAAATATATCCCCTCCCTTGTCCTGAGTAAATCACCCCACCCCAAGACCATCTGTGGTCCCCCTTGGCCTTGGATGATGTACACCCTCCAGGCTCTTCCCACCGTGTTGTCATCTGGAGGGCAGTCCATTTATCATGGGCTGCAGCAGATGGTTGGAACTCTTGAAGCTGGTTAGTTGGGGGAAAGGGTTTTTCCACAGAACTGGTTTCAGGCTATTTAGATGTAGAAAGAAGGAAAATGCCTTTTCTCTCTTTCTCTGGCAATAGTAAATCACCTTCAGCCCCGGTCACGGTCACTGTTATGGGCACTTTCTTGGATTTTCCATCTGTTGTGAGGGAATGCCATAGGACTCAAGAAAGTCTGAGAAAGCCTCTTCTATCTGGATGAAAAAAGAAGAGTAACTTATGGGGGAGAGGAAGACGGAGAGGGAAAGGGAGGAGAGAAGCTGATGTGGATGGAAGGCAGACTGAGAAGTAGAAAAAGGTATTTGGAGATAAAAAAAATAAAGACATGTATCATTTATATATACAGAGAAAGACAGACACAGGCAGACCCAGAGAGAGATACACACAGATATAGGAGAGAGAGATTGAGACTCTTAGTTATAAAGGAGGAGAGAGATGGATAAATGCAGGAAAAAATGGAACCAAAGAGAAAGAAGAAGAGGAAGGTGAGGGGACAGAAAAAAGGGGAAAGAAACAAATTCAAAGACACTTCAGAGGATTAGAAAGACAAGCACAAAGCCAGGTAGGGCTTTGGGGCCTCTGTGTTGCCCCATGTGGTAGAAAAGGGACTGATGGAAGCAATGGCGTCAGATTGTGCTCCTGCCTTCTGCAAGGAGAGAACACCCCCAGCTGAATCCTGTCTTTAGGAAGCTTCCAGTCCAAACGGAACTTCTGGTGGGTTACTGAATTCGCAGTCATCAGTACAGTGGAAGAGAACAATTCCAGGCAAAGCCTTCAAAGTGTCCGGAGCAGCTCAGCGCGGGGCCAGTGCTGCCCCGGGACAGGCAACTGGGAGGAGTAGTCATGGAGGCTGTACACTGTGCGTAATTCAAGCAGATTTTCTGAGCAGAAGGCAATTTCCAGAGCTGTGGCACTAAGGTCACTCTTATGGGCCAACAGCTTATACAATCAATACGTGAAAATTAGTACTGAAGACTGATCTCAGGTTTCCTATAGCCTTCTGCCCACCCCCACCCTCTCAGACTCAGTCATTGGCGTCTCTTCTTTCATAGAGGACATGAAGAGCTAAGATGATACACTACCTGTAACCCCTCTATTCCCAACTACATCCCCCTTTTCCCTCCAGTCTCTGCTCACTGCCCCCTATGCATTTTCTGTTCCCCATAACGTGCTCAATGATTCCAGAATCTAGAAGGGATAGTCTCTGAGAAAGATGTATCAAAATGTGTCATACTGTTACATTCTTAAGCAATCACTGGGGGTGGTTATTATGATACCTATTTTAAAGATGACGAAACTGAGACTTAGAGAGCTTAGGCAATTCAGCTAGAGTCACACAGCAAACTGAAGTTCAAAACTGGAAATTCCTGGCTACTCAACCCACTTTACTTCCATTGTGCCAGACAGATGCCAAGAACATCCCCAAAATACTTGAATGACATTCAGTTCATTAGGTACCCACAGGATCCAGGAGTGAAGGAACTATGCCACACGGTTTTCAGGAGTCTTTATAGGAACACAGTCAAAAATACCTGGCTGAGCTACTGTCTCAGCCCTGCCCATTGACAGAGCCATTGAAGGCGATGAGAGAACAGGCAAGGAACATGAATGGTGCCAAGAAAAGTTAATTAAGAACATCCTGCACATGGACAAGTAAATATTGCATGCCATCACTCCTCATAGCTACATGAATGATGAACTTGGTAAGTGGGCATCTGGACTTTCACTGAGCACAGGGTCCCCTGCATCCCCTATCAGCATCCGGGGTGTCTGCAGATTGGTGAAATTCTTTTCTCAGACACGCCCACCTCTCGTCAAGGCCCTTCTCTCCGTGGTGACAACTTTATCTCTGTGCTCCCAGTCTCTTCAATATTTGCCTTCAGCAGGAAGCAGCAGCTATGAAACTGAATGATCAAGCATGCTATTTCTGCGCCCTCCACCAAAGAGCTAGGGACATTCTGCTCTCCTGTGAGCCCACAAGCTCCGGTGGGATAAATATGTCACCTCTAGAAAGCTGTCCTTGGAATGTCAGACTGAGATTGAAATCCAGGCTTCCTGCCCTCTCATATCATTACTTCAAAGTCCCAGGTTAGGTATAATGTTCTTGCCAGGAACTCCGTTGTGACACCGCTGGAACTTGGTCAGAGTTTTTGCACATTAGACAATATTTTCTTCTGTGATCAGCCTGTGATGTCTTCAGTATATGAGCCTTCTAATGGCCGTCTCCGTTCCTTTTTAGAGTGTTTCTATATACTTTCAGGTTAAGAATAATGCTCAAGGTTCACCTGGATGGAGCAGTGGTTAAGTCATTTGCTTCTGAAGGAGCACAGGCCACATACCCCAGGGTTTGAGTCTCAAGTCTGGGAGTAAACAACTAGTGTGACCAACTAAATAAAAATAAAAAGGCTGCTTCCTGCCCTCTCTTCTCACCTACCTGCCTGCTCACCTTCATTCCTGCCTGTACCTTTTCTTAAAAAAAGAATGGCCAATAGGAAGCGAACTCTTACTCTTTGCACTTCCTACACTGCTTTATATAGATGCATTCTTTTACTCCTCTGCAATCCTACAAGGTAGGTACTATTGTTGAGTCCATTGAACAAGTGAAGATAGAGATCTGGGGATGGTGAATGACTGCCTCAAAGTGACACAGCTTAAGATTGGACTGCTAGCCTATGTGACTCCAGGTTTGGTTGTGTGCTCTATTCCTCAGGACAGGGCTTCTGGAGCAGCTAAGTGAAAGTTTGAATAGATTAATTTAGCACCTGCCCTACTGCCCTGATGGGGGATGCATATCAGTGTTATGGGCAGCTTAGGTCACAGCCCGGTGCTTGGGGGTGTTGAGTAGCCTTCATGGTTCTTGATCAGTCCTGAGATACTGCGTTCCTTGAGGACAGGATGGGAAAGGTTCTACTTCTCTCCCCAGTGTCTGGAACATAGTAGGGATTCAGCTTGTACATTTTTCGTGATTGGATGAATGTTTCTAGTCACTGTTATCTAGTCTGATTTTTGTCTCCTCTAGGTGCTGTGTTTCACCGTGTATCAGGTCAGCACCAAGCTCCCTTTACCATATATGGAATATAGATGAAAATCTGGGCATCTGTGTTGTTCTGTTGGATTTAAGGTCATCTCTGGCTTCAATGTCCAGATTTCACCACTAGCATTTCATACATTCATTTCCTACAGAAATAAACACATGGGGGGTGACAGTCACAGCTGTGAGGAAGCAAAGGCTACAGCTAACAACAAAAGCCACATCAATATAAAAAATAGCACCTAACAGCTACTGAGTGCTTTCCATGGCCTAGGCACGGTTCTAAGCCACACATTAATTCATTTAATCCTCCCAGCAGTCCAATATGACAGATGCCATTATTGTCCCTACTGTACAGATGAAAAAACAGACTCAAAGAGGGCTGACTACACAGCTAAAAATGTTGGAACTATTTTTTTAACCATGTATCACCCCAAAATCTCTGTTCTTAACCATAATGATAAACTGCTTACATTCATTGCTATGGGACTTGTTGATGGATTGGCAATGCAGGTGGAATGAGAGAAAGGGGCAATAAGAAATCCTTGGATAGGACTTCTCTAAGCATACGGTTGGCGGTGCTATTTGCAAAGGCAGTGGTACTAGAAGCTAACTAGCTGGGGATGTAGAGCAGTAAAGAGTTTCACTTTGGGATAGATCAAGTTGGAGGTGTCTTTCAGATATCCTATTGGAGATGCCAAGAGGACAGCTGGATATCTGGTTTGGAACTCGTAGGAAAGATTTAGGACTCTTCACCATATAGATAAAAATAGCTAATATTTATTAGTCAATCACTACGTGCAAGAGGTATCCTAAGAGATTTATGTGGATTAACAACTCTAATTCTCATGGCAACTCTATGAAGTTGGTGCCTTATCTGCATTTGAAAGATGAGGAAACTGAGATACAGAGAGATGAAATATCTTACCTGGGATCATATAGATGGTGGATTGCAGAGGTAAGATTCATGCAGAGGCAGTCCAAACCCAGGGCCAGGCTGCTCTGATGAAAATAGAGAAACGGGCAAGATTGAGGAGGGGTGTTGAGAGGGAGGCAGGGTGGAGAATGTGAATCTAGGCGAGAAAGGTATACCTAGGAATTCCAACACGTAATAGCTAGATAGAAGTGAAAGAGCTGGAAAAGTTATGCTTGTTTGCTTTATTATCTGTGTCTCCCACTAGGTAGCAGGATGTCCTCTCCTTCAAGAGCTCAGGCATCTGTGTCTATTTTGACCACTGCTGTATGTCCCATAGGTGCCATGTTTTCTTTTAATTAACAAATACCTTCATAGTATATCCCAAGCTCTTTAAAGTTATTGCTCATTTAATTCCACTAACCACTGAATGTGGCAGATGCTCTTACTCATCATTTCTCTGGATGAGGAAATGATCGCACTGCACTGAGAGCTTAAGTAACTTTCTGAAGGTCATACAGCTAGTCAGAGACACAGCTGGGACTCCAGCTCAGGCAGCCTGGCTCCAGAATCACTGCTCTTAACCACTATGCTCTGTTCAAGAACTGGTTGTTGAACGAATGATGGGGGAAAGCAAATGGGCCAAATGCTGTTGAGAGCTCCTAGAATTTGAGTATTAAAATATCTGTTGGTTGTGGTGACAATTAGCCCCTAGTGACCTCAACAAAACTGTCCAGTTCAGCTTCAACCTAGAAATAATGCGATCAGAAAAATCAGGAGAAGAACCTACAGGCTAGAAATCAAGATGTCCATGTTTACTGAATACCTAGCATGCACCAGGACAGAAGAAGACAGCCAACATCCTTCCTGGAGGAGCTCACAGTACAGTGGTACATAACGACCATGCACAACAACGTAGCAGCCCTAAAATCAGTAGGTGACAGATACTATGAAGACAAGTGTAGCAAGGGTGTGGAAATATGAAGGGAAAGGACACTGTTTCAGATGTCTCAAATCCGACCATCTTGTTACTGAACTTGATTCTGAGGCCATCTGCAGAGTGAAGTGTCGCTGAAGCTCTTGTGGAACTCTGCTTTGTCTCTGCAGGGTAGTATACAAGCATGGCCAAAAGATCACTCCTCAAGTCACACACGCCAATTAGAATAGTGATACTGCCATTTGCTGGCTGTGTGACCTTTAGTAACTCACACACCTTCTCTGTACTTCAGTTTCCTAACCTGTAGAAAGTAGATAACAATAAGCTTGGGGTAAGAATGAAATGAGTCTAAATAAATGCCAGGCACACAGAAGTCATGTAATCAAGGCCATTTGAAACTAAAGAGTGACAGAACCTGCAGATGCAATTGCTACTTGAAGGGTACATATTTTATAACAGAAAAAGCCTGGGCTCTGAAGCCAGACAGATCTCCATCCAGATCTAGGTTTTGCCATTTCATTACCGTGTGGTTTGGGTCAGGTTATTGGTCCTCTGAGATTCAGCTTTCTCAACTGTAAAATGAAAAAATAATTTCTACCAAGCAGAGTTTTCTTTTTTTGAATGAAAGGTGTAGCCAGGAATGAAGATGAGTAGGCAGGCAAACAGGCAGTCTGGAAAAGAGAGGAGGAAGAAGCAGTTTATTTTTATTTAGCTGCTCATCTTACTTGTTCCTCCTGGCCCCAGGACGCGAGCCCAGGTCCCTGGGATGGATGTGGACTGCTTCCGGTGACCTTATGCACCTGGTCATCAGGGTGCGCTGCCATGCAGGGTTTTTATGAAGACTATAAAAAAAACCCTGGTGCATTGTAGAAATGAGATTAAAGCTATTACCATTTATATATTGATTGGTTGAGCCACAATCACATTAAATGTCTTTTTTTAACAAGTGGTACCTAGGATTTTCCTGAAGGAAAACAGGTTTTCCTTCATTTCTGTTTTTCTCGGTTACTCTGAGAAACAGCCTGATTTCTTGATTTCTTCTCTCGGCTCCCTCTTAGCATCTTTGGTTTTAAAGCACATTCGATGCTAAAGACCCTCATCATTCGTTTCATTCATTTTAGGGTCTGTCAGTATTTTCAGGACAACTCTGTCCTTTCCATCATCCAGGACCCTCAGGCCTGCGAGCACCAGAGACCCACCAAGCCATTTGGACCAAAACTACTCACCCAGAATCAATAAGGAAAAAAAAAATCTTCAAACATCTTTCATGTGCATTCATACTCCTGAAACTTAGATAGCCTTGTAAATGAATTAAATAAACACACAAAAAAAGTATAAACAACAATTTCATATTTTTGGTCAACAGATAGTAACAATATCTTGGTGTGATGGGAGAGAACGGAGAAAAGATGCAAAAAGGATACATGCAAGGATGTTAACATGAACTGCTTACATTAAAAAGGGGGTTATCCTGGGGGAAGCTAGGGAAGGAAAAAGCCTTCAAAAAATCTAAGGATAAGATAATTCTTCACTTAAATCTGTGGGTGTGTGGGTAGATGTTCATATTTATGTATCAAAGATGTGTTAATGCATGTTCACAGTTAAATATCAACATGAAAAATAAATGGTTTAAAAGAGGAAAAAATTCTCACTTGCTACCATCGCTCTACCCACAGGAGGGCACTACCTCACATATAATCCGTAGATTTTTGCTGCAGCGATTAATCAAGGACTGAGACAGTGGCTGAATACCCACTATACAGAGACCCCCAAATTTGTCTGGAGACCAAACTCCCACCATTGGCTATAGCCTGAGTCTTGGTCACCTTGGAATGAGCCCTATTCTGAAGACAGTACCACTTCATGGTTCCCAGCGCGGACTGTGGCGTGAACCTAAAGGATGTGATTCTGCTACTACAGCTTCCTAGCTTTGTGCAGTGTAAGCCTCAGCCTTCTCAGTGGAAAAAGCGGTACCGCTGGTAACTCCTAAGGAGAAACAAATGGTCACTGTTCGTAAAGAATTTAACACAGTGCCTGGCACCAAGTACGTACTCAATAAATATTAGCTATTCCTGACCCCGTATTCTAGCCAGCAGCTGAATTCCCAATGAGGACACATGCTAGGCTCCAAATTGCAGCTACCGCCTGCCTGTCAGCTGGCCAGCTCACACTGCACAATTCTGGGAAGGACAGTGAACGATGGCCCTGTAGAACTGCATTCCTACTAAGGGTGACCTAATTCCAGGTTCTCTGGTGACTCTGCCTCATGCCCATCCCAGCCAGCCCGCTGTCATGTGCACCGTATGTATTCATGCGAAGGCTTCGGGTCATTGTGCTAATTTTGGATCTCAGCTCTCCTGCTGGCCAGGTCTTGGAGGCTGGCTTGGATTACACATTCCTGTCCTGGAGAGCAAGCCTCCCCCTACCCCCACCCCCCAAAAAAAACCCAAACAGGTACAGGAACACCACACAGTCACATATGAATACACACATGCACACACACGGACATACACACTTACACATACATACATTCAGAGGCTTTTCCAGGCAAACTCCAGGAGCAAATGCTTTTATGGGGGGAGGGAGAGAAAGGTAACTGAGCCCTGCAGGACAGCTGGGCAATGGCTCGGTCCCTGCCAGTCTCCTTTCCTAGTAAGGACATCCTTTGGGCGACAATATCCAATTGAAGACACAGCCCAGAGGGAGCTCCTTGACTGTTTCTTTTAGCTCTGCTAGCAATGTCCCCAGAACCCTTTTGGGGGACTGTATTTAGAGACCTACTGGTACTCACTGATCCGGTCACCCGGCAGCTGGTGCTTCCTCCCCTTTCCCTCTCGTCTTCTATCCCCAGTAGCTGTGTCTATACACACAGAGATGACAGTCAAATATCCCTAGTTTGGGGTCCTTTTTTCCTAAGGAGGGTTGTGAGCGACTGAGAGCTAGGGGTCCTTCACTGCTGTTTGCAAGCTCACCCACTCCAATACTGCCATGCCTTTTCAGAATTTTCCCAGGGACTTGGCTGATTTCTTGCTTCTCCAGCTGGAAGAATGTGTGGATGAATCCCATTCAGAGTCCCATCAGGGTGGTGAGATGGGTTTCATATGCAGGTACTCATTTTGCAGATATTCAGTCAGCGTCCATTATGTGACAAACATCATCCTTGGCTTAAGACATATATTTCTTAAAAAAAATAAGAAAAAAAAGGAAAGTTAAGAAGAGAGAAAAAAAGAACAGAAGTACCTTAGTATTCAGTGGAGGCTCAGATGCCAATATCATCCGTAGTACATACCAGGCAACGCTCTGAGTGCTTTACCATTTACTTTCTTGCTTACTCTTCAAAACCTCATGAAATAAGGAGTATGAGTCTCAGAACTCCCACTGATAAATGAAGAAGTTGAGGCTCACAGAGGTTTCATGACTGTAGTGAGTTTAATTAGCATTCTTCCAAATTCATGTCCACCTGGAAGCTTCGATTATGACTTTGATCTCATTAGCTAAGGACCTTGAGATGAAATCATTCTGGATTGATGGTGGGCCTTATGACCAAAGACTGAGGTTCTTCTAAACGGAGGAGAGGGCACAGAGACTCAGAAAAGGCCACGTGATGATGGAAGTGGAGATTGGAGGCAACCACCAGGAGCAAGGACAGAGGTCTGGGATGGTTTCTCTCTCATGGCCTCCACAAAGAATCAGTCTTGCCAGTGCTGGGAATTGGGACTTCTTACCTTCTGAACAGTGAGAGAATACATCCCTGTTGTTTTAACCACTCATTTAGTGGTAAATTGCTACACCAGCCCCAGGAAACGAATGCTGTGACTTGAAGAGCTAAGATTTGAACCCAAAGAGCAGGCTTCTGAGCCTATCCTCCGAATCCCAGGGCAGAGATTTGCTCCTGGAGTTTGGGTGAACAATGCCTCTGTGTGTGTGTGTGTGTGTGTGTGTGTGTGTGTGTGTTTGGTTGTGTGTGTGTACGTGTGTGTGTACATGTATGTGTAGATGCTGCCAACTACCAACAGACTACCTAGTACCTCTCACACCCAGTTGGGGACAATGGGTAGGGGGCCTCCAGTGGTGACCCCAGATGACCCCTGCTCCCCTCTGAGTTCCAGTTTTCTCCTCTGAACAATTAGAAATTTATGCTAGATGGCCTTTAAGGCCCCTGCTAGTTGTGGCATTTTATGAGGCTGTGATTCATGGTTTTGGGGGCGAGCTGGCACCATGACAATATTGAGAGCAGGTTGTGGATGAGAGAATAAAGGATATACATTATATGTAATTGACTGATTTTCAAAAGGCCTGTGGATAAAAACCCTATTATGGAAAATTTTTCATTATCTTTCCCTGTTGTTCTCTATCGGTTTCTCGCAGATTCCTCCCTCCCCTTGCACATGCATATGCATCCCCACACCCACACACACCCAGAGACTCCTTTCCAGCCCTGGAGAGTCGGTTCATATTTATGAATTTCAAACTGGTACAGGAGGAAGGGGCTAGGGTATGAGTGTCCAGCAGTTCCTGGCAAGGAGAAAGGCATTGTGGGGAGGGGAGAGGGCTCCAGAGACTTGGGGATGGAAACAGTGTTATTAAGTATGTTCATTAATGAGCCCAAGAAGGAAATGACTAATAAATTGATGGAAGGAAGCTGATGGCACCAAACCAGTTGGTTAATTAAAACCACAGAGGTCTTAGAATGACTCCGAAGTAGCTCCGAGGATGGATATGGCTGATAGGAGGCAAATATAGAATCACAATGACAAAGACCATTCACGGTGTCATTGTTAAAGGGATGCTGTGTTTGTGAAGAGGTAGCTGAGACTGAGGAAAAGACAAATGGACAAAACGCCATGAATCCAGAATGACACCTCCCTTGGGAATTAGAAATGCCCCAACACTTGCCTGCTTCTTTATAGACGGTGTGATGCCTGTGTGCTTCGGTGACCACAGCTGTTTTCCTAGCAACCGCTGGGATTAGGTCTGGGCTTAGGTCCAGAACAAATGAGAGGCGCCATGGTGCCCCTAAGAGTCTGTCGATATTGGTCAGGTGGAAGGACATCTGACATTCTCTCCTGTTGTCAACAGTCAAGTGGAACAGGGCCTTCCAGAATGGAGGGTGCATTTCCCCAGACTGGCCCCCAGAAGGTGTTGGAAATGGAATGACAGGAAATGACTCTGGAAATTCCCACAGCACCAATTTAGTTTCTGAGTACCCTTTGCATATCTATGTCAGGTAGCTCAGACCTTGTACGGAGAGAACTGTCCTCAAGATTTTGTCTGTTTCCCTTGGCAGAGGGGGAAAGCACAAATACTAGACGTATGGGGTCAGAGGAGGCTTGGCTTCTCACTCACCGTTACTGGCCTCTTACTCCTTCATCCATTAAATGGGAGCAATTATAATGTCTACCTTATAGGGTCATTTCTAATGTACATCAAGGTGACTATCATTGATGATACTGTATTATGTACTTGAAAGTTAAGAGAGCAGATATTACATGTTATCACCACAGAAGAAGGTAATTGTGTGAAGGAATAGAGGTATTAACTAGTTTTTTGTGATAATCAGCAATCTATATGTATATGTATCAAGTCATTACACTGTACACTTCAAACTTACATACTATACACCCCTAATATGTCAATAAAGTTGGAAAAGTAAATAAATGATAGCATCCAAGAAAAAGATAGAATTATTTATGCTTGACACATAGAAAATAATGAGCAGCCTTTGTCATTTCCACTGAAATATCTTTATTTCTTTAGCTCCACATAACTCATTACTTCTCACCCGATGCTCCTTATCTCAATAAAGAGCATTACCGTTGACCCAGTTTCTTAAACTACAAACTTCAGAGTCATCCTCACTACTGCTTTCCTTCAACCCACACATTCAACTGATCACCAAGGTCGGGCTCTTTTTCTTGATCTTATTGTCCCATGTTGCCGCTCAGCGTATCATTATTTCTCACCAGACTGTAGCAGCAGCTTCTTAACTGCTTCCCCTGCTTCTGTCTCTGTCCCTTCCACTGCAGCTCACTTTCTACCATGTAGCCAGGGAGTCATTCCAAAACCACAAATCTTATCATATCATTCTGGCCCCGCTTAAAATTTTGCCAATTCCCCATTCATTTAAAGATCAATCCACATCCTTGATTTTGCCCTATAAGGAAATTCACAATTATTTTCCTGTCTAGTTGTCTTTCCACTCCTCACACAGTCTGCACTTCAGCCCCATCAGAAGCCTTTCCCAAACAAGCCATGCTATTTTACCTCTCCCCACCTTTCCATACATTCATTGTTTCTTACCCCCACTCTTACTTGTTGAACTATCATCCCTCAAAGCCAGTTTCAAATGCTTCTCCCTGTCTCTCCCAGGCAGACATTTTGGTGCCCATCTTAGACTTCCAAAGCACTTATCCATATTCAGCATTTCCTTTGTTGTCTAAAGGCTGTCTACTCATTCATCTAACGGAGGGCTGTCCACCCTTCTGCAGTAATCAAACTATGTTGCCAGAGTCCAAGGAATAGAAAGAATCAAGGCATCCGGCTATGGCCAGTCTGTGTCCTGGACTCTGCTCTTCCTGCTTCTTCAAAACAAACGTTATCATAATTCCCCTGGGAAACTGAGAAACATTGAAAATCCAAGTGACAGGAACTCACATTGAACAAGCTGGTGCTACTGGATAAAATCTTCTCATAACAAGCCCTGATCAGTTTCCTGTCTTCAAGATAAATGACCCGGCACTGATGGCTCTGTAATTACCAGTTCTTCTAATTGAATGTCAAGACCCCTGCTTTTTGAAAACCAGTAGCTTAAGCCTTCTGTGCCCAACCCCTACCAAGGTATGTGTTGTCTCTGGTCTCTATTGAAATTTAATGAATGGATGTGGAATACCTGCCATATGCCACATATCTTGCAAGACGTTTTGGAAACATGACCTCATTTAACCATCATAGCAATCTTATTTGGAGAATATTATTATTTCTAGTTGAAATATAATATGGAACCTGATGGTTCCAGAGATGGAAGGACTTGCTCAAGATTATCCAGTTAATACAAATAAGGGATATCATTAAGTGAGTCCTTACTATGTTTCTGGAACTTTCTAAGTACTGTATGTATTTATTAGATCTATACTACCACTCTGGAAAGTAGATAGTTTCATCTCCATTTTAGAGTTGGGAATATAGGATTTGGAAAAACGTGTCTGATGGATACCTCATGATAAAAAAGTGGCAGAACTGGGGCTATGAATCCATCCTCTGTTTTTAGGTCTGCTAACTTTTCTTCCACACCACATGGTCTCTTTTTCCCTCATAAGATCTGAGTTCTTCAAACGAGAGGACTTTGTTTCTAGTGATCAGTATAGTCACTGTTCAAAGTGCTGTTCCATATGAAGCATGGACAAACTAACTCATGAGAACCGGATTGTTCCAATTCACACAGTACTGTGAGTATGGTCTTTGGGGGAGTCCAGCCATCTTGTAGCAGATGATCCTGCCTCCTCAGGTTCCTGAGGTAAGCATGTTCAACTCTCTGTGTTCTGGGGATTCAATTCTCTGAGAAGGGAATGAATTTTCAGTAAGGAGACATATTCCTACCATGAGCCCATTACTTTGAGAGACAAAGTTTGCTGAGAAAAAGTGACCAGATAGGTCTATTTTGGGGGACACTTGCACTTGGATTATTTATCTGGGACATTAAAGTATCCTTCCTGGGAACCACTAACTTGCTGTGTGTGTTCCTAGACCTTAATTTCCCATGAACTCAATGAAGGGATAGACCAGAATGCCTCTAAGGCCCTTCTAGTTGGAATTTTCTACAATTCTATGTCCTCAAGAGACCTACATTAATTGGTTGCTAACATGTTGAGTGCTGTGACATTCTTGGGCCAACTCCCAGGTCAGTGTCAGCAAGGGCATGCACCCTAGTAGTCAGGTTTGGATGTGGCACATCAGTTAGGTACTTCATCTTCTTCCTGAAAGGCTCTTAAAGTAAGTGAACTGATGGAGAAGACATGAAAATGATGACTCTGGCAGAATCAGCAAGAGTCCTTACTCCCCCAACCACCACCCAGAGCCACAGCCAAATGAAATGGTTCTTGGAACAGGACTAACTCATTCCATTAAGGACATGAGAGTTCTATTAATTAGGAAGAAATTTTCAAAGGCAGAGAGGTCAGCAAACAGGGCTCATGGTAAACACTACTCTTTGGGTACTACAGCTAGAAGGATTCTGCAGGCTTGATGGTGGAGGTTTGAGCATAAGAAGGCAACAGAGTGCAAATGGAGAGCACCAGCCTGGCAATTGAAATCAGCATGAGGTGGAGCTACCTGCTTCCATTTGTCATTCCTGCTACTTCCAATTCCCTCAACAGCAACCTGTACTATTTCCACACCCCAGCCTCCTCCCATTCCTTTATCAATTTGTTTATATCATAGCACCTATTGTTTTGAATACTGTGGAATATTTCAAGCATGGTAGAAGGCTGTCTCATGCCCTTCCCCAGTAAATATTCACTCAAGAGTTAACCATTCATCCAGGATGATCTGAAGGACTTGTTAAAGCACAGATAACTGGGCCCTACCTTCGGAGATTCTGATTTAGTAGATGGGATAGGGTCTAAGAATTTGCTTATTCTGGGCCTCTGAACCAGTGACAGATGGTATTGTGAACACCAGCTCAAATAGTATGGTGGAGAACTTGGAAAAATAATGGGGGAAATTTCAAGGGGAAAAAATCCAAGTTTATTTACTTTGTGTGAGTTCACGTCTCTCCCTTGGGCACATATAACAGTTATCTCCCTGGAATGGAGCAGGGACTTCAAGGGTGACTTTTGAAGCTTGAGAATATTGAGACAATTAGTGCTAGTCCTTTAAATAGTAATAAACTAGGTGTATTGGAAATATAGAAAAAGGGCTAATATGGTTGAAATGTAAGCTAGAAGGGAAAGATATACATGATGTTAGATCAATAGGGATCATCTCTAAATGAGTCCTGGAGGATGCAGGAAAGAGCTTAGAGTTTATTCTAACCATGTTAGTGATCCAATAAGGGTTGTCTTTTATTTGTTTTGCTGGCGAGTGACAGGCTATGATTTATTTTGTGAAAATATCACTTTGAATAATCTGTAGAACAATGATTCTTGTTATTGGTTACATATTGGACTTATCTGGGGAGCTTTAAAAATATTGATTTCTGAATCTTCCCAAGATTCTGATTCAACTGGTCTGGAGTACAACCTGGACATTGGGAGTGCAGATGGAGAAAAGTGGACAGATGTGGAGACTGGCTATGACTTATAGGGAGAGGAAGGAGTGAAAGATGTGGTCCAGTGTATTACTTGGGATTTAACAATGGATGGTGGTACCATTCATTGAAATGAGGAGTACTGAGGAAGGAGGATTAGGTTGGGAGTAGGACTGTGAGTTTAGTTTTGGTTGTGTTCAATTTAAGATAAATGAGCGATTGCAGGAAGTAGACAGAACTTCATAATGGATTAGATATGATAAGAGGAGAGGTAAAGGAAGAGCTATGGAGGATTTCCTCCTCTAATATCCTATATTTTAACCTTTCCACAACTCTTGTCTTGGTCATTTTACTTCTCTGCTTTGGATCTCATCATTGTTCTATTGGCGCTTAATGACTACTCAGATAAACTTATTCCTGCAAATAAATGTCAGCTTACTTCAATTCTATCTTCCTAGCTGATACCTTTACCAAGATTCAGTATACATGTCTCATAGGCTCTCAAAGAATAACACATCAGTAGATTTTTCAAGCCCCAATGGTTGACTGATAGAGAAAGGATAAGATAAACTGTGCTAAAATTTCATCTCTTCATTTCAGAGAGATGACTTGATCAAGTTAAAATGGTGTGGACTCTGACTCTTCTTGGAAAAAAGTAGATTCTGGGTTAGGAGTTTCATATCAATTGTTTCATTTAACATTTAAAACCACTCTAGGTATTATTATTTCTGCTTTACAGTTAAAGAAATTCAAGCCTAGAAACATTAGCAACTCATCCTCATTCAGAATCATATAGCCATTAATTTGAAGAAACTAGAAGGATATTTCTGCCATGAAGGTTTAGAAAATGTGTTTGCTCATTGATGTCCTCCAAACCTGCTCTCCATGCTCAGCTCCCCCAAAACAATCACTGCTTTCCAAGCAGTCCTGACCACCAGATCAATGGACTCCTTTTCCTACAGTTTTGTCATGCAGTAGAGTATATGCCTGTGGAAGCCCTTCTGATGAGCAACAAGGAGGTACAGTCTCCTTAGATAGAAACCAGATTGGCTAGTTGACTGGAGTGTACTTACTATATATCAGCTCCATCTATTGAGTCCCATCTTGTAGTAATTAATGCTATACTCTGCCTCTAAAACAGAGATTCCCAGGAGCTAGAAGATCCCTTTAAGAGCAGTCTCCTTCCAAAGACAAGGAAACAGGGCAGAGAGGGGCAAAGTAGTTTGTCCAAAGTCACAGAACCAGAGGCAGAATCACAGAATCAAGCTAAGTCTCAGGATTCTGAGGTTCTAGTACCTATACCCTGGAGTTCGAAGGGTCTTTCCAGTACCCCTTTATCCAAATCAATCCTCATGCTGGTGACATAAAAAGGAGGCAAGAAAGGTGATATATTTTTTGGTGGGGGCTTCCTAAGAGCGCATATCTCTGTGGGGAGGATTTCTGAAGGAAGGGGAAAGAGGCAAAAAGAGCAGACTGGAATCCTTGAGAACTCTGTGCAGGACCATTGCAGTCATGTCTCACTCTCCCAGCCAAACCCGCAACCCTCAGCTCAGGGCTGAAAAAGACATAGGACAGGGCTCCTTAATGAGAACATTTGGGAACCCAGGAAAGGTTAATGATCTGCAGCCTTGACCATCCGTCAGCTGCCCAGCCAGAGACAGTAAACACCGTTACTCATCTAATTAGCCAGGAAAGGCTGGGCAGGGGCTGAAGACAAGGCCTTGGGGATTACAGTGTGTGTAAGTGTCCATCCGCTTAGGGCTTTTGAAAGAAGCTTCCAGCGTGCTCAAGCCCCCATTCTTGGAGGCAGTTTAGAGGGGCTTCTCTCCCAGGTGATTCCCTTATAGCTCTGGCTGAAAGCTGTGGAGAAGACATGGAAGCCCATGGAAATGTATTGAGGCTCTCTGTACCATACATTGTGCTGATTGACCCTACATGTGCCATCATATTTTGTCCTCCCAACAACACTGCAAGGTTCTTACATTTATTGAACATCTCTTGTATGTTGGTCATTTTAAATATACTGATGCTTTTCACTCTTTGAAGAGTCCCAGGAAGTAGTTGATATTTTGCCCATCATATAGGAGGCAAAAAAATGGAGATTTACAGAGAATATTTGATTTATTTGCTGATTTACTCAACAGATGGATACTGCATGCCCACTCTGTGCCAGGACACTGTGCTAAGTGCTGAGGGTATTGTGGTAGGAAGACAGACAGACTTTGCCCCTACGGAGCTCATTGTCCAATGGAGGAGACAAACATTAAAGAGGAGCCTGCTCAATTAGTAAGCAGTAAGACTAAGAATGCGATCTCAGTAGGAAAGCCTGTAGGCAGGATGAAAAAACTGAAGTGACAGGTTTTGCGATAATTCGGTCTAGGATACTCTTGCGTTTGATGGGCCTGCTTTGGCTCTAGGGGGCCAGACTCTGGGACATATGATGTACTGCTGCCAGGGATAAGGGAGGGAAGAGTGGAAGACATTGTGCTCCAGGAACTTCTTCCCCATATCAGACATCATGCATTATTTCAGCTCCTTAGAGGTGCTGGAGTTGTGTGTCTGAAATTGCTGAACAGTGGGGTAAGGCAACATTTGAGTATTCTCTGGGCACCTGGTGTGTTCCTAATCCAATGCCAAATCCTTGGAGGGGGTACCTGGGAGCAAAGACCCACTTTTTACAGAGGCTTTTAATCTAGGTTGGAAATGTGACTTGTTTTTATGGAAAGATTAAGGCAGATAACCAGTTGAATGAACTTGGGCAGTTCTGACTGGTCAACTTAGAAGCCTGAGATTCTTTAAA
>RJWH01009835.1:0-20168 GCA_004363575.1 Solenodon paradoxus
TGTGCCTGTTCCAGATCACCACGTCCGCCGGCTGGGACGGGCTGCTCAGCCCCATCCTCAACACGGGGCCCCCCTACTGCGACCCCAACCTGCCCAACGGCAGCGGCTCCCGGGGGAACTGCGGGAGCCCCGCCGTGGGCATCCTGTTCTTCACCACCTACATCATCATCTCCTTCCTCATCGTGGTCAACATGTACATTGCAGTGATTCTGGAGAACTTCAACGTGGCCACGGAGGAGAGCACCGAGCCGCTGAGCGAGGACGACTTCGACATGTTCTACGAGACATGGGAGAAGTTCGACCCCGAGGCCACCCAGTTCATCGCCTTCTCTGCCCTCTCCGACTTTGCTGACACCCTTTCTGGCCCCCTGAGGATCCCCAAACCCAATCAGCATGTGTTGATGCAAATGGACTTGCCCTTGGTCCCTGGAGATAAGATTCACTGTTTGGACATCCTTTTCGCCTTCACCAAGAATGTTCTTGGAGAATCTGGGGAGCTGGATTCCCTGAAGGCAAATATGGAGGAGAAGTTCATGGCGACGAACCTGTCAAATGCATCCTATGAGCCGATCGCGACCACCCTCCGGTGGAAGCAAGAAGACATTTCGGCCACTGTCATTCAGAAGGCCTACCGGTGCTACGCGCTGCACCGCGCCGCAGCCATCCGCAGCCCCCTGAGCGCGCCCAGGCCCCAGGGGGAGGCCGGGGAAGGGGCCGTGGAGAATGAAAACCGGGGGCTCCCTGAAAAGTCTGCAACTGCATCTGCCACCTCTTTCCCACCATCCTATGACAGTGTCACCAGGGGTCTCGACGATCACGTTGCCATGTGCAGATCTAACTCCTCGCAGAGCGCGGATGAAGTCTCCTGGAGGGGAGAGACTTCCCCGGTGCCCCAGTGAGGACACGCAGGCCCGGACGTGTCCCTGCTTGCTGTGACCTTCTGCTCCGTGAAAACTCCATCCCACCACCGGGCAAATGCAGCTCTCAGCTCGCCAGTGCATGCCCCTGGCTGCAGAGCCAGAACTGCGCAGAGCCTGCTGGTGGTGCCCACTCTGAGAAGCCCCAGGTTCTGGCAGGAGCCAGAAACCAAGAGCTTTTTCACTGCGACTTCCTTCTGAAGGTGGTTATCAGATGCCGCGTCCCCTTACTTGCAGAAAACGTCCCCGGTCCTTTTATCGACTGTGGCCAACTTACATTTACCAGATGGCGCAACGATCTGTGGCAGGGGCGTGGCTGAAGGCCCATGGGTGCCGCGTGGACGGGCTGCATGTTAGGGTGCATGAGTGCATGCTATGACCCGCCGGACAGCGGCGCACCTGCCGTCTTCGTGATGGAAGCCCTGGAGGGGGCCATTAAATGAATATTTTTGAAAGTACGTCCAGACCAAAGCTTTGTCTGCAGGCATGACTTTGAGCCACTATGTGACACACACGCCATCATCACTTTGCTTTTTCTCAGGTTGACTTGGAGGCTGGCTAAACACCTGACGCCCTCCCCCAGCTGCCTGGTCGACCGGGACCGGCCTCTCTGGTACAGTTGGTGGGGCAGTGGGGTGGAGCGGAGAACTCTTCTCGTATTGAACCTTGTGGTGCCCGGTCCCACTGAGGTAAGGGAAACTTGCTTCCAGCAACGCCCTGGTGACCTTTCTGCGGTCCAGCTAAAGGGCAGCGCTGGGTGCATTCCAGAGCCTTCTCATCTGATAGACTTTCCCGAGGAAGGGTTTCTCTTTCCACTCCATCAGCAGCATCATCAAAAAACAAGGAGCCTTTTGAGAAAGGTGGCCTGAGAGATCCAAGTTATGACCCATCTTTTCCTGAATCCATCCTGGCTGTCACTCGGTTCCTCTACACGGCAGACCCCGCTCCGGGCACGCGAGAGGAAAGGCGGTCAACCCCCAGAGTCACTGGCCTGTGCCGGGAGTGCAGTCAGGGCTGTTAAAGGAGAATGTTCAAGCTGAGGGCACCACACAGTTCGTGTGACAACAGAGGACATAATGGATCTTAATAATGACGACCACGGCCTTTCAGTAGCACTCGGGACAGTTCCTGACCCAGTGACAAGGGTCAGGTCTGCTGGTGGATAACTGTCTGATAGTTGACAAGATTTTCTGCTCAAATTATTTCAAGGCTGAGGCTGGTCCAGCTTCCATGTCTCATGCTCCATATTTTCTGGGCCTTTCTTTTGTAGTCACTGTTCATTCTTCAGAGGCCAGAAAGGGTCTCAAGATGCTCGCTGGGGCTTTCAAGCGTGCACAGCTGTAGGTTAGTCAGACTGTCGGGGGGGAGCACACAGTAGTCACCACCTGTTCCCTGCACGCCAGGTTTCACCTTAGAGTTCGACAAATGGATTTCCGTCCCGGTGCCACCAGCCAGCGAGCACAGGGGCGGCCTGGGCAGCGTCTTAAATGTGCATGCACTGCGCGGTCCGAGCAGTGCCATCAGATGCCAGCCCAAGCGCTTAAAGGCAGCCAGCCAGCCAGAGAGCTTGGGGACCAGTTACTTCCACAGTGCCATGTGGGAGACTTAAATGTCCCCAACCATCAGACAAGTTTTGGTAGGTAGATGATAGTCTCAAAAATATGCTTGTTACGTTTTTTGCACCACGTCATGAGTTGAATCTTCCTTCATGTTCCTCAAAAAGATGTGTGGAAATTCCCACCTGTAAATGTGATCTTATTTGGAAATAGGTCTTGGCAGATGTAATCAGATTCAAATTCAGGCCTATTGGATTAGAGTGAGTCTTAATCTAATGAGTGGTGAGACCTGGACACAGGAGTGAAGCCATCTGAAGACACACCAGAGAGAAGGAGGAGAGAAGAGAAGAGAAGGAGGAAAGAAGAGAAGAGAAGGAGGAAGAGGAAGAGGAGAGAGAAGAGAAGGAGGAAGAGAGGAAGAAAAAAGGAGAGAAGAGGAAGAGAAGAGGAAGAGAAGGAGGAAGAGAAAAGGAGGGAGAGGAGAAGGAGGAAGAGGAGAAGAAAAGAATGAAGAGAAGGTGGAAGAGGAGAAGGAAGAATAGAGGAGAGGAGAGGAGAGAACTGCTATAAGAAGACAAAGCCAGAAGTTGCAAGCCAAGCAACGGTAAGAGTTACTAACAACCTCTAGAAACAAGCAGTGAAAGGAATGACTCCCCTCTAGAAACTTCAGGAAGAGCATAGCCCTGCTAATGCCTTGATTTCAGACCTCTGGTCCCCAAATTCTGAGAGTAAATGCACGTTATTTTAAGCCACCTTCTTTGTGCCCTTTGTTACCGCAGCTCTCAGGAACTAACGGAGGTCGGTTCTTCCACACATGCGCATTTCCTGAATGATCATGGGAATCAATGGGAAAGTGACCCAGTGCACATATCTAATATGACAGCGAATCTTCAGAATTTTGTCCAAGATTAGCCCTTGCAAATTTCACTAGACCAAGTGCCAAGTTCACCTGGTAACCCAAGAACTAGCCTTGTAGAGGAATCCGTCTGAGCGGCTCGGGGGATCCGAGTGACAGCTGCCTCACCCACAGGAGATGGCGCTGGGGTCCCTCCGGCCTAGAATGTAGGAGGACACCTTGGCGATGACTGGAAACAGTGGTGGTGCGGACTAGAGGAATGTCTGGAACTGGAGTCCTTTCAATGATTCCTGCACCATAAACACGACCCCGACCCGTACCTGTTAAACCAGGCGACACACTGGGGCAGTCAAGACACACAGACACGTGCGGCCACACAGGCGGGGAGACGTGGGCGGCGCATCCATGTGCTTAGGCCTTAAGACAGAGAAGTGTCTTTCCTAAGTGCTGGGGATGCACCATTAATAAGAAAGATTCCCACCTGCAACTAAACACCAGCTGAATGCTGTGTGTGTCTTAAAAAGGCAGCTCCTGGATTCCCAGGAGTGACAGGCTGGGCCATTTGAGTCACCCTCCCATTGAATAAATAGCAGACAACAGAAACATCCAAGTCGGGAGGGTGTGGATAGACTCTAAAGCTCTATTTTTATCCCAGATGAAAGTAAGCATTTTTTTTTTTTTATCATGAGACTTTGTTAAGTTGAAAACGCATGACTTAATTACCAGGATTGCTACTAACAGAGCAAAAATGAGAAGATAATTTCCAAAGTAGGCAGGGGTAAAACATGCTAAGAAATAATCTGGCAATAAGAAATTAAGGAAAGAAAGGGGATAAAAGAGCAATATAAAACAAGAAGAACAAGCAGGAAAGACATTGATGTAGTAGATGTGGATGCAAATATATCCATAATTATACTAAACATAAATGGACTAAATGATCCAAAAAATAAAAACAGCTCGTCTGGTGGGAAAAAAAAAAGTTGCAGTAAATGCTGTTTATAGAGCAACACACCTGAAACTTAAGGTTACCAAAAAGGGTGAAAAATAAAAGGCTAGGAATAGATCGGCCATATCAATCTACATCAAGCAGATGAAAAATTTGTGTTCTTTTCAATTACTTATGAAAATTTTGCAAAAATAACCCTTTAATTGGCCATAGAATAAGATTCAGAAAGTTAGTGTCCTCTGGCAGAGCAGCGGTTGGGTCCATCACCCCCAAAGGAGCTCAGCCCACACCCCCGGGCTCAAGGCCTAGGCCCTGGGAAGCCACAACTAAATGAAAAATAGAATAAAATGCTGCCTCCTCCTCTCTTCCTGCCTGTCTGCCTACTCACCTTCATTCCTGCCTGCACCTTTCCTGTAAAAAAAAATTCAAAAAGTTTTCAAAGGATTAAAAACACAATGTTTATTTTAGGACCCTAATATGATTTAGCTGAGAACATAAAACAGACCAAACAGTCGTTAAAAAAAAACAAACCGACATTCCTACAATGGTGCCGGGACGATGGTATTGGCATAATACGAAGAAACAAAGGTGAGCCCGCCCCCTGAAACAGAACTTAAAAGACTGGCCCCAGAGTCGAACAGCATTTTCAGATGAGAAAGGCCAGTCAGTAAAGCACTTAGGAGGTAATAAAGGAAACGCTCTACTGGCCATGGAATAAAGAAAAATCAGATACGTTTATTAAGGTTTAGAACACCAGTTCATCAAAACTCACCAAACCTACCACACAGTACACACATGTAAACTTGCTACCCTGGGTATCCCAAACCAAGGTGAAGCTAAAACGCAATATTCATTCAATAGAATCAGTAAGTGAAAAGGCCAGCCATAAAACTCTTTTATAGTTAAACTAAAACCCACAGATTCTAGAAAGATTTTTACGAACATCTATAAAATAGCTCACAATAGACAACACAGAAAAATGGCCACAGCTCTTGAAGAGACGTCACAGAGGAGGAAACCGGAATCCACAACGCATCAAGCTACGGAGACTGAACTCCATCAGGAAAGGCGCATGGAAACCGGCGTGGAGGACACGATGCGTCCAGCAGATTTGCAAAGCTTCCATCTAATGAAGATCAAGTTGGCCAGATGCAGAGAAGCTGGGACTCCGGGGCACTGCTGGGATCACCCCCTGGCTCGCCGCCGTGGAAGACAGCCAGATGGCCAGAGAGCCAACCGTGCCTACGCGCAGGACTCTGGTGCCCCACTCCTGAGTGCAGTCCCCCAGGAAACCACCATGCGTGCCCTTGGGGACATGTACAACCTGTCTTAGCAACATCGTTCACGGCGGACCTAAGCAGAGACAATCCCATGCCCATCAGCAGCAAATAAATGAATAGATCACGCCGTGTTTTAATGTGAGTTTCTGCAGTAATGAGGATGGATGAACCAGAGCCTCTGACAAGTCTGTAATGAATCTTAGTGACATAACTGAGTGAAAGAAACCAGACATAGAACAATATATGGTATTTGATTCTATGAAGTCCAAAAACAGGCAAAAAACAGTATTTTATTTAAGAATGCATAATGCAAAGCATGGACTGGTTATCCTAATAGTCAAAAAACAGATGACCATTGCGGGTAGGGGCATTTGTCACTCGCCTTTGGACAATAACCCAATTCCTCACCTAGGGGGCTCTCATGAAAGGGTTAAGCTAACCAGATAAACCTAATACTTTTCTATATATCATGGGCTTTTTGTTTTTTGCCTAATTTAGATTACTTCCCTTTTCACAGGCATAGAATGTATTCTGAAGTGTGGCACTTATGTCTTAAGACTTAGGTTTTCTGAGCCGAATTGTGAAAGAGAAGGATGAGTTCAATAGCGGTTAATAGAAAAGGAAATTCTAAAGAAAGGGAAGAGCAGCTGCAGACACCACAGGTGACAGAGGGGCAGCTAGACTTTGAAGGAGCTGAGCAAACTGCCAGGAGCAAGCGTGGCGGACTGGGGAGTGGACGGACTGTGATCACGGCGGGACAGCGCTTGTCCTGACCAGATTCTTCTGGAGGACGGCACAGGTGATGTTCAGACAGGTATCAGTCTACCCTTCAGTGCGTGGACTGAGGAAACCTAGAGGGATGTCCCCAAAGAGACAGGGCAGCAGCCCAGGGAGCAGAGCGCTGGAAGCTGCAGCTCTTTTCCCACCAGGGCAGCGATGCTTCGTTCTGCCCGTGGTACGGCCTGGAGAGGGGCCCTGCCGCACGCAATAGGGATCTAACCGAAATGAGTTCATGCGAAGAGAAAATGCTTTCATCTCCCAAACAGCAGCCCAGAGACGCTGCTGGGTTCGGCGCCGCCGCATTCAGGAGATCACGCGCGGCCGGGACACCACCCCTCCCTCTCGGCTCTGTGCTCAGACGGGCTCTGTTCTCGGCGAGGCCTGTCCTCGTCGTGGCGAAGACAGTGCCACAAGTCCTTTCCTTCTGTGATCCCAGGGAAGCATGACACCCCCAGTAGCTCCAGCGCAGCTCCCCAGGCGTCGTGCCGTCAGCCTGCAGCACATCCCGTCGCCTTCCTCCGCAGCAGACACGCAGCCCTCCGTTCGGGCTGCACCCACCCGGGAGCAGAAGCCACCCGGGAGCAGCCCCAGATAAAAAGCTCTGTGATCCGTGGAGAGGCCCCCAGGGCGGGCTTCTCCCTCCATCAGTATCTCCCCGCCGCTCATTCTCATCCTTTCTCCCATCCTTCCTGACCCATCAACTCAGTCTACTTTTCTCACCGATGGTCCCCGCGCCTAGACCAGTGTCAAGTCATGATCTTCGTGCACTGTGTGCCAGGCTTCCTGAGCAGTCCAGAGAAAACACCAGTGTCTCGCCGCCGTCGGACAACCGCATGAGGGGAGCGTGCCAATTCAGTGAGAACCCTGTTTAGAAAAAAGAACCACACCTGGGTGCAACTCACGGTGTAGCCCGTGCCCTGGGAGCAGAGGGGTTCTTTGTCCTCTTCGGGGACAGTCCCTCACCCGCTGTCCCCCTCCCTCGTGAGACCCTTGGGGGACCCTGCCAGGGGACAGGGGAGGGGCCGCGCCCTGCATGCCCATTCCCATCTGTGCTTCTTAGAAACGGTCTTCAAGCCTGAGCCATCCTGGCACATGATTTGCCTGGACTGAAGTTTCTCGGGCAGACGGTGCCTGTAAACACTCGTAGGATTTCTCCGGAATTTTACCGACTCAGGAGGCCTGACCAGGTTTCGGTCTGTCCGAGAGGCCAGATAGCGCCCCCTCTTGCAGCGCCGGCTTGCCCCCCACACCCCAGCTCTCCTGCAGGCCACCGCCGCTCCAGTGACTGCACGGACGTTTCTGCAATCAGCTGGCCGGTGCGGAGGCACAGCCCACCTGCCCGCCGCACTGCAGGCCGCTCCCACTGGAGCAGCGCGCTGGCTCCGCCAGGAGCAAAGACGGCTCGCGGGGGTGGGGAGGGCCGCGCTGGCCTTCCCTCGGTCCCCGGCTCCTCTCCAACGTTAGCATGCGCGCTCTTCGGGAGGAAACAGAGCCCGACTTGTCTTTTCTGACTTGTCCCGTGTAACTGGTCGCACCACGAATCAATGTGACACCGCTGAAGGCAGAACTGGGAACAGACGTGCACGTCCCACTCGACCTGGAGCCAGCTGCCTCCAGCTACCACTGCTTTCGACTCCTGGCCTTTCTCCACCGATATTAGCAGGCACAGAAATGTGCTTTTTCCGTTCTTCAGACGAGCAGATCTCGGCAGAACAGGCTTAAGGCATCCGCAGGGACAGAGCCTTTCCCGGCGGCACTTGGCAAAGCCTGCGAGAAGCAGCCTATGTCTTTCGACATCCTGCGTTTTTCTGTCAAGGCCCTTGAACTCCCACAGCGGGAGGCAGGTGCGCTCGGCCTCCACACGCCACAGACCCACCGACGGCAGCTGAACACGGAACAGAAATTCCCAGATTCAATCTGGGGGTGGGACCGTCTCCGCGTCTCACCCCATCCTGGCCAAGGCCGCAATGCAAGGTCCAGTGAGATAGTCACAGCATCTCCAGGTGTCAACTTGTGTCCGTCCGAGTTACTTGGTTACAGGCCGCAGAGGGAATTCCAGCAGCAGACGGAGCGCAGTGAAAGGCTATGGAGAAACTCCAAGCCGGACAGCAGCAGAAGCATCCGCAGACCAAGTGGGTGTCCGGCCAGGATCCGGACCAATCAGCTCCAGCGTTTTTTCCTGTGCATGTCCAATTAGGACTTAAATTCCCCGAGAGAGCATCTGATTGGTCCAGCTCCAGCAGCGGGCGGGGCATTTTGATGGACAGCTCCAACAGGATTTTGTCCATTAAGGCCTCCTACTCTGCCCGGTTCCCAGGAGCTGGCTGCTCGACTTTAAAGTCTCTGTGGCCACGGTGACCTGTTAGAGACGCGGGGTTTAGCGGGCAGAGGGATTCGGGGGTAGATTATGCAAGTGGGGTCCTGAAGTGTGGGTTTTTCAGTCTGTCGAGCAAGCAAGTGAGGAAGCCTGTTCAGCCGGAACCCGCGCAGCAACGACGCACCAGACCGGCTGCTGATGGAGGCGCCCCTTCCCCCCCATAAAGCCGCCAGGGCTCAGGGGTGTGCGGTGCACCTGGGCCCCAGAAGACCGTTCGCCCGTTCCCGGAAAGGGAAAGCCGTTGGAAGTGGGTTCTCCTGGGGCCCCAGATGCAGCCTCGTCCAGGGCGCTGAGGCAGGGAAAGCAGGGCAGCCGTGCCCGCGGGCATCCAGCCCTACCCAGAACGTTCGCCTCTCCGATGAGCCTTTTACCCCTCACTTTTGCCGCCAGAGCCAACAACATCAAGACGTAGTCGCTATGATTCGGCGCACAAGATAACACATTTTAAAGGGTGTGTCTGAAGAGGTCTCATTTTTTCCTGACCAGAGCTGAGTTACTTGATTATTAGAAATGTGGCTGCTGCTTACAGATTTAATCACATTATAAAGCGATATGCAGGCGGGTGCGTGCGCGCGTGTATAATGTCCTTCCTTCCTCCTCTCAAGGGCCCCTCTGTCTGGCCGTCACCCCGCCTTACCACGCCTGTGTGCTGGCTCCGACACGGCCGTCTTCATCCCACTGGGTGTCCCCAGGTCACTGTAGTTCTCTTCCTCCCCCGCCAGCCTCCTGGGTGTCTGGACACTCGGAGTCGCCCGCCATGGCTGTCTTTTTGCACGGTCCACGGTCAACCCCTGTGAAGTTTAGTGGCCTTTTTAAAGCTTTGCTGTGGTATAATCTCATAACGCAAAAAAATTCTCACGCTCTAACATCCTTTTTATGTTGGCCCCACCTTACACAGCAGCGTCCTGGAGACACCCTGAAGGGCTCAGACACATGATGCTCTCCCGACACCGTCAGCACCATCGAGGCGCTAGAGACCGTCACCCTCGCAGTGCTGCTGAGTCCCTGTGTGTGTGGTGGGGGGGACAGGGGGGTTTTAGATGAGATCCAGTCTCACATGTCTCGTAGGGGCTTTTCTAAGAGCTGCTTTAGGGTCACAGCAGAAGAAATAGAGAAATAGAGAGATTTCCCAGATCCCTGCCACCCACACACACTTTCACAGCCTCTCCCATGAGCAGTGTCCCCAAGACCGGTGCGTCTGAAACAGAGCCAACAAGGACACATAGTAATCACCCGAGTCCCCACTTTGCATTAGGCTTCACCCTTGGTGTTATGTGTCCTGCAGGTTTGGACAAATGTATACACAGAAGTGTTTCTCACAGTCCTAAAAATCCTCACATGCCTCACCTATCCGTCCTTCTCCCCGCTTCAGTCCCTCGTTTTACACTCTCCGTACTTTTGCCTTTTCCATAAAGTCATATTGTGGGAATGTCATGTAGTACAAAGCCTTTTCATATCGACTCTTTTTTCCACTTAGTATTATGCATTTAAAATTCCTCTAAGTCTTTTCATGCCTTAATAATTCATTCCTTTTTAGCACAGAAAAACATTCTTTTGTTTGCTGAGCCAGGGTTTCTTAATCCATGCAGATTCTGAAAGACCTGTTGATTCTTCCAAATTTCTGCAGTTAAAATACAGCTGCTACAGACATCTGTACACAGGTTCCTGCGTGGACAGAAGTTCTCAGTTCCTCTGAATACACACCAAGGCGCATGCTTATTGGAGCATCTAGTAAGAGCATTTTCGTTTGGAAAGAAGCCACCGAACTATCTCCGAAGCGGCCACGTTGTTTTGCTTTCCCGTCTACAACGGAGGAGCATTCCCACTGCTCCGCAGTCTCAGGAGCGTTGGATGCCGTCAGTGTCCCAGAGTCTGACCCCCTGACAGGCGTGCGGTGCGGCCAAGAGGCCATTTTGATTTGCACGTCTCTGATGACAGGGGAAGTGACCTTTCTGTGTGCGTGTGTGCCGTCTGCTTGTCTTCGAGGGGACCCACAGGTTGTTGTCTCATCGTGGAGTTCTAAGAGATCTTTTGCTACTTTGGATAAGTCTTTGTTCACGTGTGTCTTTTACAGATATTTTCTCCCAGTGTGTGGCTTGCCTTCTCTGGACCTTGTCTTTCACAGAGCAAAGATTTTCCATTTTGGTGACTCCTAGCTTATCAACTGTCTTTATTTTGGATTTTGTGTGGTAACTAAAGTCATTACCATTCGCATGGTCATCTAGGTTTTCTCCAAAGTTCTAGGTCGTTTATAGTTTTATATTGTACATTTAGGTCTACAATGCATTCTGAGCTCGTCTCTGGGAAGATGCAAACGCTGTGTCTGCGGCAGGTGCCTTCAGCTGCTCCAGCACCGCCCGTCAGAGGACTAGGTCTCCAGCTGCCTTTGCTCCTTTGTCAAGATGACGCACCTCTATTTCTATGGACCTATTTCTGGGCTTTCTATTCTGTTCCATTTACCTATTTGTCTATTCTTTTACCAAAACCACACTATCTTGATTACTGTCGTTTTATAGTAAGTCTGAAAACTCTGGAGTGCTAGTCCTCCAAGTTTTTTCTTCTCCTTCACTATGGCGTTAGCTGTTCTGATCTGCCTCTCCACACAAACTGTAGAATCACGCTGGTGATAATCATAAAATAGCTTGCAGAGGTTTTGACTGAGATTGCACTGAATCTATAGGCTAAATTGAGAAGAACGGACATGTTGACAGTATTGCATTTTCTGATTCACAAAGCTGAAATCTCTCTCCATTAATTTAGTTCCAGGAGTTTGCTTGTTTGTTTATGTAGAGTGCTTGGGGTTTTCTAGACAATCATTACGAGTTGAAAATAGGGATTGCTGCAGTCCTTTCTTTCTAATATGCATGCTTCTCCTTCTTTTTATTGGCTATTGCCCTGGCTAGATCCTCCTGTATGATGTGGATAGAGGACATCCTTGTCTTGTTAATAATCTCAAAAAAAATGTGTTTGGTCTTTCGCCATTCAGTATGATGGTACTGCTGGTGTTCTGTAGATGCTCTTTATCAAGTTGAGAAGGTTCCTTTCTGTTACTAACTTGGTGAGAGTTTTTATCGTGCATCAGTGTTGGATTGTGTCAAATGCATTTTTTGCATCAGTTGATATGATCATATCATTTTTCTTTTTTAACCTTGTGATATGGTGACCCTATCCATTGATTTCCAAAGATTCATATTGTGTTTAAACCAGCCTTAGGTACCTAGGACAAGTCTCACTTAATAATGCCAGCGATCATTTTTATGTATTGCGGGTTTAAATTTATTAACTTTGTGGTGAGGCTCACTGTGTCTCAGATCCTAGGAGATGCGGTCCTCTTTCCTTTCTGAACTGCTTTCCTGGCATCAGAGTAATGCCAGCTTCACAAAGAAAGCTGGGAAGTGCTCTTTCTTCTATGTTCTTGAAATTACGGAAATGTGTTGCTTTTAAAAAACTTGTCATTTGAATTTCCTCTTCTCTGAACTTCCTGCTTGTATTTACCTTTTCACTCGTTTTTTGCATTATTTGTCCTTTTCTCATACATTTGTAAGAGTTTTTGCCATGTTTGGAATATAAATTCTTCATCTGCTATGTCCTTCCAGCCTGTTTCGTCTCTGATTCATTAAAGATCAGTAAGGGCCACATCCCCTGGCAGGCACATAGGTGGCTTCCAGCATGTGGTAGCAGCATTTAAGCTCCATTTCCATTTCTTTTCTATTTTTTTCATTTTTTAAGACAAGGCGCAGGGAGGAATGAAGGCGAGCAGAGGCGGGCAGGCAGGGAGAAGAGGAGGAAGCATTTTATTTTTTTTCAGTGGTGCATCTTGGTTGTTCCCCGGCCCCAGGACACAAACCTTGGTCTTTCAGGATTCTTCCAACGGTTCAGTGTCGGTGTGTTTTCCTTGTCCGCACAGCTTTTAGTTCGCCTGGGATTCTGTCCTTTGAGGTCCGAGCGTTGGCCTCTGCTGATCAGACGAGTCTCGGCTGCTGCGACTGTCACGAGGAAGTCCAGGGCCGGACAGGCAGCTCCAGAGCCGCCACGCGCCTCCTTCCACCGTGTTTCTCTGACTCGTCCTCTCGTGGTCCCAGAGGGCTGCTCCGCCCACTGCTCCATCCGCCTTCGAGCAGGGACAAGAAGGGCGCATTTTCCCCCGGGGTAGCCTCAGCGGAAGCTGCCCACGGGTCCTCTCTCACCCGCGGCGTCACAGGCGGGCAGCCAGAGGACTACTTCCAACAAGGACACGCTCCCTCCCAGGCTCTGGTCTCTGTTTTAACCACTCAGCGCAGGAGGCCAGACTGGCGGCCGCTCGCGCAAGGGCACCCAGTCGGCGACGGAAAGCCGCGTCCGCAGACCAGTCCGGCCCACGCTTCAGCCGCCAGCAGGCTGGGCGCCTCTGTGGGAGCTGCATCACCCTCCAGGCTCTTGACCTCCGCGTGGGTGTGACTGCGCCATCGTGAAGGGTGACGACTGGCGTCCTGCGGATCTGGAATTGGAAAACAAGGTTGCAGATTTGCTTAGATTTCCCTTGCAGACAATCAGGTGTTTTGCAAATAAATATGTTGTCTCTTCCATCCAATCCTTTATCTCCGTGAACAAGTCTCTTCTGTCCGTGTGAGTGCGGCCTCCTGAGGAATGTGGACAGTGGCCATGACGGGGGCACCCTGATCTGGGCTCTGGCGGTCGCAGGCTTGCCTCTGAGGCTCTCAGCGTGTATGACGGTGTTTGCTGCCAGCTTTTGGTAGATTCTCTCCAACAGAGAAAAGAAGTAGCTAACTGCGTCCTGAAATCCTGTCAGCTCTCCTGCTTTCATAACAGAGCACTGCGGAGCGTGTCTGCCCACAGGCAGCCGTCCCAGCCTCCCGTGCTGCCGGGCCTGTCGAGGTGGCTGAGCTCTGGTCGATGCGAATGAGCACAGGGACACGCACGCCTCGCGGGAGCTCCTGTAGGACAGGAGGCAGCCTGCTTTGGCTTCTGTCTTCACGTTTGCATGGAGTTTACCATGTAAATGAAACAGAACGACCCTCGTGGCCCACGAAGGCACAGAGGCCGTGAATCAGGACGAATCAGAAAGACAGGCGTGACAGGTGCCCGTTGACTGTAGCGCCACCCAACAGCTTGCACCCTCTCTTCAAAATGAGTTCCCAGCAGGGAAACTCTTGTCTAGTCCCTTGTGTACTCAGGTTTTGCTAAAGGGGACTGACCTTCACGTCCCTACCACGCAGGCTAAAGAAAGTCTTCTCCGCGAAGACGGCGCTGCTGAGAGCTCTCTCACGGAGCAGCACGCAAATCCAGTTTCACCTCCTCGACACTTGCGGAACCACCGCACTCGGCCTGACCCTCACGGACACCGCACTCGCCGGCCAGCGTCCCCTCCGTCACGTCCAAGGCTCAGCGCAAGGCCCCCTCTCCTGGCTCTTTGCTTTGCGCCTCCAATTCCATAGTTAAACTGCTTCCATGTTTCCTCAATGTGCTTCTTACCTTTTCGGTGCCCGAGTTCGCAGCTTACTATCTGGTTAACAGTCCTTTCCACTGAATTCTCGCTGTCGAGAGAAGTGGCAGAGACTTCCAGGTTCAGCTGGCAGAGGCGGAGAGCTGGAAACCCACTGCTCACACCCCGACAAGCAGGGAAGCTGGAAGCTCACAGCTTTCTAAGTCCGGGAGAGAACTGAGGTCACAGGGCAGACAGATGACCCCGCGTCTGCAGTGAGACAGGCCGGCTGGGGAGACAAGACCCGAGTGTTCGCGGAACAGGGACATGTGCCTCCAAGGGCCACATCAGCCAGTGGAACTATTCAGCGAGAGATTTTTCGTGAAGTACGAAAGACAAGGACAGGCCAGCCCGCGTGTCGGCAGCCCTCCCGGAAAGGGGCGCGCTGACGTCCTCCCGCGTCTTCGTAACCCAGGCCCCCGCTGGGAAGTCACAGGCAAGACTGGCAGGAATCTTGAGAAAGTGCCTCCTCCCGGCTGGCTGAGGAGGGGGCACAGCTGTCACCGTCAGACTCAGCGGCAGACACAGGGTCCCTCACTGTCCCAAGGAGCAGAGCTTTCTGCTGCGGGAAGAGGCAAGACGCAGGAGTCCGAAGGCACCGGTGGGAACCACAGCAGCTGGGACACCACAAGCAAGCGTGCTGTCCCCGGGAAGGCCTGGGCGTCTCTGCACCCCGGTCCCGGGATTCCAGGGGGAGGCAGACACACTTTGGGAAACGACACTGCCGAGACCCAGGGCGGCGCTACACCCACACACCTTCAGTCCTTCGGAGAATGCGGCCCCGCCCCGCCGCACGGCCAGTCAGTGTCCCGTACGGGCATCAGCGCGCCGCACCTGAGAGAGGTGCGAGGACCGGCTTTCCTCCCGAGCAGCAGGGAACGCCCAGAGCCAAGTGCAGCGAACGTCCAGCTCAGACGCCACACTCAGTGAGCGCGGGCGCGGTGCGGGCCCCGCGGAAGAGAGGCGTGCTGAACGCGACTGCGGGTGCTGGGCCGCGGCCTGGCCCTCACGAAGCGGAGACAGCAGCGCCCCTAATACAGGCCTGGGAAGCTCCCTAGAAGGAAGTGGGACCGGAGTCATCGCCGGTGACCTGCGAACAAGTCTTTCCAGCCCCTCCCGCCAGCCCGCCACTCGTTCTCCAACGCGTATGAGAAGTTCTCTGACTCTGCCCCCAGATCCCGAGCGTGATATTTGCTCTCATTGACTTGGGTCTTTGATTTCCGTGGCATGATGGAACTCCAGCCTAGCAGAGGCCAAAGGCAGGGTTTCTTTGCTTTGAGTAAAAGACAAAACGAATGCATTTTGTCCACAGGGACATCAGGGGAGAAGAGGTGAGCCACACACTGTGAAATACAGGAAAGCAAAGCTCTGAGGAGGGCGCACTGACCCCCTGCTGTAGGAATAAACTCACGGGCGGCCTACTCGCCCGGCTCCAAACCTAAACCAGTTCAGACTGAGAGCCCATGATTGAAGGGGGACCCAGTTCTCTTGAAGAATGACACCACAGACCTTCTACACGAATGTACTGCAAATCTTCTACGGCGTTCTGCTCCCCCGAGAAAACTGCGACCACGCACCGTGGAACTACGCACGGGGGAAAAGAAAGTACCCAGGCCTCTCGAAGGTCACAAAACACTGGCTCTGAACTGACGCTAACACGGGGGACATGAAATGCCACTCCAGGCCACCAGGCAAGGTGGACGCACTTAGGCTCAAACAGTAAAAGGAGCGATGGCCCACGTTCAAGTGGCAGCAGACCCAGCGGGTGGATTGTCACTCTGTGGTCACTGAGCGCAGCTGTGTGGTCAACGCAGTGACCGCCAGCCACACGCGGCCATCTGAACACTCCCACGGTATTGCTGGAAGCTGCATGAGACACGGGTGTGCACCAGCCGGTTGGCAAAAACTATGGCCGGTAGTCTATTCGGTGTTTTTGGTACAGCTTGTGAGTTAAGAAGGGTTTTGGACTTTTTAAAGAGTTGAGAAGGAGAAGGAGCAAGAAGGAGAGGCAGGAAGAGGAGAAGGAAGCAACTTCATCTGCCACGCAAGTCTGAAGCGTTCAGCGTCCTCAATCACAACGGCACCCTTGACCCAAGTGGAAGCCCCAGCGGCTCTTGTATTGAACACCACGCAGGGCTATGGTCAGAGAGAGGCCCCACCCAAACGTCTTCACTCTCCAGGTCAGGAGGATTAGCCCAAAGCACTCTCACACCCCAGGGGATCTCGAAGATGAGAGCCACCAACAAAGACTTTAAAGAGGCAGAGACACTGATCTCCATCACAATCCACTCAGCTCAATAGTTTGTCACTGCAGAAGGTGACCTTGGAGGAGAACTGAGCTGTTAAAAGCTAGTCCGGCAGCTTCAACTGCAGCTGCCGTTTCAAGTGTGGCTTTACTGCAGCAGGACGGCATAGCCACTGGCCTCTGCAGGTGCTCACCGCCCTGCAGCTGCTCCTTCCTTCCTATCAGTTTGGAAAGAGCACCAGAAACAACTTGCTTTTACTGGGCATGGCTGACACTGCACCAGCACGGTTCTGCCTACAGACGCTCGCCTGGTCTCTGTGGCCTACAGTCCTCAGAAATCGTCATCGTGTTGACAGTCGGCATGACTGGTCCCTTCGTTCTCGACATCACGCTAACTGGAGTTGGATAAGCAGGAAGCAGCAGGCTCTTCAGTTGTCTCCAGACAACAGAGGTGAACCAGAGAATGGGGATGAAAACGCCATCAAAATACAAGGGAATAGAACGTCACTGAAGCGTCCAAGGGATTTACAGCATGTTGAGATGTTCTCTCCTACAGGAAATGCAAGTTGTATTTTTAAAAAAAGCATTTTTAGTAACACCCATATTAAAAGACTTGGTGTAAATACAACAAAACATGGGTAGCACTTATATGTTGAAAACTGCAAAACACAATGTAAGAAATCAAAGGTCTAAATAAATATTGATATTCAGGAATTGAATTGGAATGTTCTTGAATTGAAGACTCAATATGGCTGAGATGTCAATTCTCCCCCAAACTGATTTATAGCTTCAACACAATTTTCATCAAAATCCCAGACAGAGTGGTTATAGAAATCGACAAGCTCGTGAAAGATTTGCAAAAAAAGGCAAAAACACTGTAACATCAAAACAAATTTTATTTAAAAAAAAAGTTGGAAAGTCTCATTATGTGATTTATTTACTAACAAAATTGGTATTCAGAACTGCAGTATGAAGGAATACGCAGCCTGGGGGCCCAGTGGACGAGGCCATCAAATAAGACTACCTGCATCCCAAGGCTCCAGGTTCAAGTCCCAGAGGCAGGGAGAACAACCAAGATGAAGTTAAGTAAAATAAATAAATGCTTCTAGCTCTTAAAAAAAAAAAAAAAAAAAAAAAAAAGAGTCGCTGTATTGATAACGGGAGATGCATGTAAATTCATGGAACAGAATAAAGAATCCAAAACACATACAAGACAACCCGACTGTCAACAAGGGCGAATCAGTGGAGAAAACAGTCTCCTCAGCAGGCGATCCTGGATCATTGGACGTTGTACATGCAAAGAAAAAGCACCCCAATGCATCCTTCACATCACACGTAAAGATTAACTCCCGGTGGAGCATGTCCTTACCTGCAAACTCTAGGCCGTAACTCTGCACTGAAAGCATAGGAGAAGATTTCACCCTGGACGAAGCACAAAAAAACAGTATCTCTAAGAGTTTTCTTTAAAGACAAGTTTTATTTCATGAACATGTAAAGGTCCTGTTCTGAAAAAGACCCCGTTAAGAAAATGAAAGGACAAGTCACAAATCAGAAGAAAGTGTTTGCAAAACCCAAATCTGGAAAAGGACCTGAGTTCAGGATGTAGAAAGGCTTCTCAAAACGCATAAGTAAATAATAACCTGATAGAAAAAAATGGGCGAAAGATATGAAAAGAAAATTCGCCAAAAAAGATAGAAGGATAACAAGTGAGCCCACACCCCCAACGACGCTCAGCAACATTGGGGAAATGCACGTTGAAATCGTGGCAACACCATTACACACAGAGTAAAAGTGCCGAAGTCCAGCCAAGCCTCGTGGTGGGAGGATGTGGGCAGATGCCCCTTCCGCACAGGACTCTGCGGTCGGGAACCCGGGCAGAGCTGGCTGAGAGGCTCTTTCCTGCCACAGGGCGTTGGCTGGGGTCATGCACAAAGCGACGCTCAGCTGGAACGAGCTGAAATCCAAGGAGACTCGACTCTGAGCTGGCATCTCAGCGCCCTTCGCCTGGCCTCGCCTCTCCCTGGCGGGCCCGGGCTTCCTCGCCACCTGGCGGGCAGACTGTTCACGCGGCCTTAGGTTTCTCAGAGGGGGTTACGACAAATGAAAGCAAACGCCAACCACCTTCTCAGCTGCAGCAGCAGCGTCTGAGTCAGAGCGATCACAGCTAACCCAGACCTCAGAGGAGGTGAGGGACTCCGCCTCTCAGTGGGGTTTCCGGACGGTGCGAAGCCACTTTGAAGCCACCACAACCTGGAAGCGCCGCCCCGGCTGCACATTACCGCTTCACGCCTAGAAATCGAGTCACAGGTCACAGAAGGCCAGCATCTCCGGGCCTGCTTGTCAGCAGCCACGGTCCCACTGGGAGACGGGTTCTGCAGCAGGTCTAACTGGTGAGCCCGTACAGACCCCGAGCTCTCGCACAGAGGCGTCGCCTTCCGGCCTGGGTACAGAACTTGGGCTGAAAGGTCATGCAGACGGGCGCTGAGTGCCTGATCCACGAACGGCATCACCGCAGGTCTGGATGACATCAGAAGCCACAGAAAGCTGTTTGCTCCTCAGTGGAGACCAACAGGCACGGACCACACACGCGGTCCAGGAGATGGAACGGAGGCCAGCCCCTGGCTGTCTGCTCCCAGAGCCCGGACACGAATAAGAGAAGGCTTTCTTTCCTACGGGACGTTTATCACCTGGAAGGGACATCTCAGAGGGTCCCAAGGTAACACATAAAGGGACTGCAATTGAGGTTGGAGCCAGGGTGGAGGAGAGCTCTTCAGTGGGGACTTCTGTTCTCTTCTGTCTCCCCCCGAAAGGGCCGTGGGTAAGAGTGTGGCCTGGCGTGTGTGCAGACTAACGCCAGGATCCCTGGGAAGTGTGGCTGATCTGGGCCCCAGCACCCTTTCTGGAAAGCGGGGCCCCAGGGTCATACTCTGCGCAGCTACCAAAATGACAAGGCTCCCCCTTCACAGATGAGTCCAGAGCAGCCCTCGCTCCCCCGGGATGTCGGGATGTGGCGACCCCAGGCTCTCCCCGGGGCCAGCACGAGGCCTGGCCCTGAAAGGCTCTGGACGGGTCGGCCGCGTCTGGGAGTCTTGGGCTGTCTGTGTGCGGAGCGACTGGTCAGTAGTTAATGGCCCCTGACAGCGGCGGCTCAGGGTGACAAGTGGGAGGCTGTGCTTCTCTCTGCCGCCAGCCTCCCCGGAGAAGCCGCCCCAGCCCTGCCTTTTACCTTTGCAGACCTGCGGCCCCTGCAGACAAGAGGCAGGTTTGGTCAGCCCGGCCCGTCCTGGGCACTTTCTGGCCTCAAGCTCTCACTTCCAGTGAAAAAGTCGTTTCCCTCCAGAGGGGCCTGAACGCTTTCGTCAGGTCTGGCACCTCTGTTCCTCCACCTCGCCTGGGGTGCAGGGGGCGCGGGGTGGGCGGTTTGAGGCCAGGGCCCAGGGGACCTGTGTCCGCCATGGACGCAGAGATGAGGAAGGGAGACCGGGCCAAGGTGCCCGGCGGGTGTCTGCGAGCTGTGGATTCCGGACGCCCAAGGCTTTCCTCCTGAAGATGAAGAAACAGGCCTCCAGGAGGCCTCCACGCAGTGGCCCTGCACCCGACGCTGCGTTTTCCGGAAGCTGCGCGGGCCCAGCGACGACTAGCGACGCGGGTGGCTCAGGGCCTCACTCCCACTGCTGCCCTGGGGAGTGTGACCGCCACACCACACACACACACAGACACACACACCCC
>RJWH01009836.1:0-20165 GCA_004363575.1 Solenodon paradoxus
TTTCCTTGTCCCCCCCACCCGCTGGTAGCCACAGTCCTGTGAATTTTGTAAGGATTTGCATGTTTGTTCCTTTGTTTTGCTTCTTTATATTCCAGGGAGAGATAAAACCATTCTGTACCTCTCTTTTTCTTTTTGCGCTTACTTTGCTTAGTATCATCACCTTCAGTTCCACTCAGGTTGTTACAAAAGACACATTTATCTTTTTAAATGGTTGCTTAGATATCCGCTGAGGTTCTAGACCACAGCTTCTTTATCCTGTCATCTCATTTGGGCTGTTTCCGTGTCTTGGTTATTGTGAATTATGCTGCTATGAACATAGGATGCAGATATTTTTTCTGATTAATGTTTATGTATTCTTTGGGTATCTGCCTAGAAGTGGGATTGCTAGATTGAATTGCAGATCTATTTTCACTCTTTTGAGGAATCTCCAAACTGTTTTTCAAAGAGGTTGCACTAATTTGCATTTCCACCAGCTGTGTAGGAGGGTTCCTTTTTCTCCACACCCCCTCCAGCATTTGTTTCTGCTGTTTTTTGATAAAAGGTGTGACAGTGGTGAGCCTGGCCCATCACCACCAGGAAGGAAGACATGGAGGCTTCCTGGCTTTGTGTTTTTAAATAGACCACATCAATTGACGATGGTCCCTTCAACAGTCCTGGGGTTCCGTTTCCTTTCTCCCACACACTTGTCATTGCTTGTTAGTCTTGTCTTCATGCTTCTTTTCATTACCCCGAATTCATATAAGTAATAGATATTTTCTCTTTCTTTTTCTGACTTACTACACTTAGCACGATGCCCTCAACATCCACTCGTGTTGTGACAAGTGGTAGGACTTTGCTTCTTATGTTTTTGAATAATATTTCACTAGAAATGTATGACACAATTTTTCCATCTATTCATCCCTTGTCGATAATGCCGCAGTGCACATGAGGGTGCAGATATCTTTTGAGACAAATTTTCTTTCATGCAAACATTCAGAAGTGAAGCTGCTGTGAGTAGGTTCATTTATAATTCTTTGAGAAGCCTCTTCCTCTTTTCCATAGTGACTGCACTGACTTACATCCCCACCAACACCAGCGTCCTCACACATACGTGTTCTTCCTTGTCTCTTTGATACTCTCTATTCTAGCATGTATGGGATGGTATCTCACTGTGGTTTTGATTTGTGTTTCCCTGATGATCATTAATATTGAACACTTTTTCATATATTCTGTTTTGCAATTTAGATGTCTTCCTTGGGGGAAAAAAATGTTTATCCTTTGCCCACTTTTTTCACCAAGTTATTTCTTTATTGAATTGTATGATCTCTTTATGTATTTTGGACATTGACCTTTGCAGATAGTTTTCAAACATTTTCTCTCTTTTTGTAGGTAGTCTTTTCACTCTGTTGGTTGTTGTCTTTTCTGTGATGAAACTTTGTGGTCTGTTATTGACATATGTTGTAGAAGTAGGTGTTATTATTTTACTAGGATGAATGAGGGCATCATCCCTCAAAGACCTGAAAAGTGAAGAATGACTGTGGGCAGCCTAGTGAGTGGGCTCTAGAATTCAACCCTGTTATTTGATTCACCAGACCATTCACCCCTTTAGTATCTAAAAGGGTCCAGTGCAGAAGGCATGGGGATCTCTGATGTCAGGAAACACACTGACCCAAGCAAGATGGATGCAGCCATAACCAAGATGATACTCAAACTGTTTAGGAACGTCGCAGCCAGGAATTGACATTGAGACCAGGCCTGGCAGTGTGCTGGACACAGAGTGAGCAGTCAGCCTTGGGAAATGTCACAGGGATTGCTACTCCCATTCTCACAAAGTCCAGTCCACCAACTCAAGCAGCTGAAAACCCAAAGCTGAACATCAAATACCCTCCTTGTTTCAAGCTTCTTTCTCCCCTGGACTTGGAATCAAATGACCTGCCTGGAGCCTCTGCTTCCTCCAGGATGTATATGTAGATCTTGGGTAAATTTACATCTTGAGTTTTTAAAAAATTCCTACAATTCATACAAAATTCATACAAAAGCAAATTATAATGCATACAAATTTTTATGTATCTTTAAATTACAGTTGATACTGAATAATCAATACACTAATTTTAAAAATGGAAAAAAGTGTAGTTGGCTATATGACTTATGTATATTATATGCGTTTGAATATGTTTCAGTCAAATACAAAATTCTATGCTTATGTGATCAAAATATTTAGGGTACTTTAATTTGACAAAGTTTCATGTTAGTGAATCTTGTCTTCTGGCCATCAAACTTCATGTATGTAAAAGACAGTTTCCAGAACCCATCTCTTACCCAAACCAACATTTAATCTCAAGTAAGGAACTTCCTACTGTATCAATATTGAATAACCCCACTCATTAAAATACTTCGATGAGGATTTTAGAATATACTCAGGTTGAGAGTCAGGACTATTTGACACAGGAGAAATGGAAAACACTGACCCCTTCTTTTGGTCTCTTAAGACAGGCCCTTGTAAGATTTATATTCCCTAGAAATCTGGTGTCCCCATCCCACCTCAGGTCAGCTCTTTGCTTTGACACAATTCCCAGGAAAAAGGCATTCTCAAATATCCTCACTTCTGTTGTCATGAAGGACAGGATTGTGTTTGCAGCTTGATAGAAAAGGCCTCCCTGAGAAATGAAATTTGAACCAACATTAAACTGAAACAAGTTTAGAATAAACTAGGTGACTGTTTGGAGGAAAATATTCTAGGAGAAGAATTAACAAGTACGTAGATTTTATTTTTCTTTTTAAAGGAAAGGTATAACCATAAATGAAGGCCAGCAGCCAGGAAGAGAGAGGAAGAAGAAACACTATTTTATTTTCATTTAGTTGTTCACACTGGTTGTTTCCCCTGGATTCAGAACTCAAATCCAGGGATACATGACCTGTGACCCTTTGGAGGTAATTGACCTAACTGCTACTGTACCAGGGCATGCTGACAAGTGCATAGATTCTAATGTGAGACAGACCCGGCTTAGGAACTGGTAGAATGAGTGAGAAACTCATCAGAAAGTGAAGGCAAGTTGATACTGACTCTTGTTGGTCATTGTTATGACTTATTTTTACTCGGTGGAGGTTGCCAGTTAGTGCAGTGCTTTGAGCTCAAGAGTGACACGTCTGTTACAGCTTTTGAGATCTAGGTTTGAGTAATGTGCTTACAATAAACTGTAGACAATCGGGCAGAAATAGGGAGTCTAGTTGGGAGGGGATTGTAAAACCCAGGTAAGAGCTGACAGTAGATGGGACTGGGGAGTTGGCATAGGAAGTGGTGAGAAATGATTGGATCCTGGTCTCTGGTGAAGGTGGAACCTCACCTTTTGAAGGAACTTTGGAAACTAAGGAGTGCTAATGTTGAAATGACTCCTGGCAAGAAAGGAGTCCTAGCATTCACAAAGCAGAGAAAATAATAGGGATATGTGTGACTGCATTATTCATAGTGTTCTTGTAAAGGCAAACTTATATTTAAATTTTCCTTATTTTTCTGTTTTTAAATATTTGTGTCCTCACCCTAAAGATAAGTCCTTTGCAAGTGGAGACTGTTTTACTAACCTTCACCTACCCAGGACAAACAATATGGAGAATATGTAGACTCACCCTACAAACTCTAGTAGATACTCAATAAATATTTGCTGACTGACAGATGAGAGAGCCAAGAACTTGAAAAGGTTGAATTATTCTGCATAAGAAAATGGAGAGAGAGGTTGGGGAGAGGAAGAGAACTTACCATGATTAGAGACAGAAATGTTGAAGATAGCTTTATGGAATTAATAGGTTTTGTTTTTTTAAATAATATGACCCACACTGAAGATAACACTAGAGTTCTCTTTAATAAAGGAGAATTTCTGGTAACAATGTGCAGGCATATAAAGTTAAGGGGTCATGGTACATCTTTGTGTCCAGTCTTAGAGCATCACTTTTTCCCCCCTTCATTCTCTGTTGTCTACTAATAGCTTCTGTAACTCACACTTGACTGAACTGAAGGTACATCAAGGCCTTTACATGAACTGCTGATAATTCTCTCTTCAGTCAATCAATGAATGTTAGTAAATGAAATTCTGTATAGCTGGGGAATTCTATTTCTATTTTCCCTAGATGAACCTCTCTCCTCTTCTACTGAGTTGGAAATCCTTCGTTTTATAACTAAAACACCCCTGGGACCCCTCTCTCCCTGGTCAGAAGAAACTTGCACAGGTTGAAGTCAGAAAAATCTGGTGGTTAAGAGTTGAAACATATGATATTTATATTACATTTTTGAGCACCGTCTATACTGGTTCCAATAATAGCTGCACCAATTTACACTTCCACCAGAAGAGTACAAGGGAATGACATGGATATTTATGTAAAAGCAGAGTTCTTCTTGGGGACATCTGTGCCCCAACAGAGATAGAAGTTTCTAGAATGTGTCCCTTGATTGTCTTTTTGCTAGATGAGAAGAGAAACTAGATAAATATTAGATATCATTTTCATTTAAAAACAAACAACTAAAAATCCTTGACATTTTAACACAGGAGAAAACAGAAAATATGAGTCAGACAACATTTTCTGAGGGATCTGGGGGAAGCTGAAACACCCTTCACTTCTCTATGGGCTCCTAACTGAATGCTTAATTCTTTTAAGATTAAGTCTTTTTGTTACTCTGTTTGGTGGAGACATCGGTCAAGGGGATGTATCTTTAGATGGATATTATCTGAATATTTGTTAGTTTCTTTTATTATTCAAATTGTTCAAATCCACTGTCTCCTTAATGGATTTTTCCATCCATTGTTGAAAGTGAAATAATCAAGTTCCCTACGATTAATCTATCATTACAAAATCTAACCAACTCTTTGACTAAACATGTGAATTCACTATTAACTCTAGAGGGCTATCCATTAACAAGGATGGGAACAAAGAAACACAGAAGTTTGAGCAGTCAGAGAAAGATAACTCAACTCTGATACACTCATAATCTCATTCACCCAAGGAAGGGCAAAAAGTGTATAGTCCAAAGTTCAGTATATCTAATTTTCTAGTCCTTTTTTGTTATTACTTTTTGTGTATGGTTTTAAAGAGTGATCTAGTTTTGTTATTCTACACAGGTTATCTAGTTTTTCCAACACCATTTATTGAAAAAACTTAAAAAAAGAAGAAACATTTTTTTCTCCACCATATGCTCTTGATTCTTTTGTCATAAATTACTGACCACATATGTGTGAGTTTATTTCTCGGGATTCAATTCTATTCCACTGACCTTTATGTCTATTTTTATTCTAGTACCATACTGTTTTGCTTATTATCATTTTATAGTAAAGTTTGAAATCCGGGAGTGTGATGCCTCCACTTTTGTTCTTTTTTTCTCATGATTGCTTTGCCTTTTGGGGGGTCTTTTGTGAGTTCATAGAAGTTTTAACATTTTTGATTCTATTTTCTTGAAAAGTGCCAATGGAGTTTTGATAGGGATTGCATTATATCTGTATCTTGTACTCGATAATATGGCCCTTTTAATAATCTTGATTCTTCCTAACTATGAGCATGGAATATCTTTCAGTTTCATTGTGTCTTCTTCTATTTCTTTGAACAATGACTTGTTTTTGTGGTGCCAAAGAAATCTTTATAAGGAAGATTTAAATCTTGGCAATGCTTTTTTTGGATTTTACATCAAAAGCCAAAGCCAGAAAAATAAACAAGTGGGACTATGTTAAACTAAAAAGCTTGTTCACAGTAAAGGGAAATATCAATAAAATGATAAGGCAGTCTCCTGAATGGATAAAAATGTTTATAAATAATTTACATATGTATGTATATATAAATGTGTATATATATACACAAATATATATAATAAAGGGTTAATATATGAAATATATAAAGAACTCACACAAATCAATAAAAAATAAAAAATCACAAGTAATTAAATTAAAAACGGGCAGAGTATCTAAACAGATATTTTTCCAAAGAAGATATCCAAATAGTTGACAGGTATATGAAAAGCGTCTCAATATCACTGATCATCAGGGAAATGCAAGTCAAAATCAAAGTGAGGTATTACCTTACAATTGTTGAAATGGCTAGTATTAAAAAGAAAATCATTGACAGGTATTGATGAAGATGAAGAGAAAAGGGAACTCTTGGCTTCTGTTGATGGGAATATAAATTGGTATATCAAATATAGAAAAATGTGTGATGTTTTCTCAAAAATTAAAACTTGAGCTCTCATATGATCTAGCAATTCTACTTTGGGTTTTTATCCAAAGAAGATGAAATACTAACTTGAAAAGACATAGGCACGCCTTCATTGTAGCCCTGTTTACGACAGCCAGCATATAAATGGAAGTATATATAAAGAAAATGTGATATCTATGGATGCATTTCCTTTTATTTTATGTCTGAAAATGTTTTTACTTTGCCTTAATTTAGATATAATAGTTTAGCTGGGCTAAGATTTTTTTCCTACTCTCTTCTGGTGTCCATGGTGTTTGAAAATTCTGCTCTATTTAATAGTCATTCCTACTATTCTAACTTCTATTTGTAGACTTTAAAGATCTTTTTGTCTTTTTTATTCTATAGTTTCATTAATATCTGATTAACTAGGTATTTCGTTTTTTGAATTCTGTTCAATATTCATTGTGTTTCTTGAATCTGAGTTCTCAGCTTCTGGTAAACCTGGAAAATATAGTGAGTATTATCTTGTCCCCATTCTTTGTATTCTTTCACATATACATATGCAAGTATAGACTAGTGGGATTATTTGTCTTTCTCACTAGACCGTGCATCTCCAGAGACCACAGACCACACCTAACCTGTTTTTATTGCTCTAGTGTCTACTTGAAGGCCTATACCCAATCAGAGCTCATTGTGGATGATTGAACAAATCGACTAACAAAGAATCCACTTTCCTGGGGATCATATCTGACTCCTTAAATGCTGTTTCTTTCTTAGTTCTTGTAGGGATCCTAGGGGATTTGAGTTTAAAAGTAACAGGAGGGCCTTGTTCAGGTTGCTGTTGCCACATGGAAGTTCTTGACCCTTAGGAGAGGTGATTGATTTTACAACATTTCTGGTGCATTGCACAACAATGCAGCTTCTGCATATGTTTATGTATGGATTTATGATTTAACTATTTCAGGCCATTTTCATGAAGTTTTCCCTCTAATCCTACTTCAATCATAGAAATATTGCATCAAATTTTGCAAAGTATGACTTTCTACAGCACTGGACATGGGTTATTCCTACATCTTGATCTAATAATCCTCGAATTGGTGAATACAAATACTGTACTTTGTCCTGCTTGATCTTACCTACAGTGACATTGGAAAGTGAATATGTTTTGTTTATTTTTTGGAGGGGAAATTCTCCTTTATGCCATTTCCAGACAAACTAACCAGAATCTCATTGATCCCCTAACGCTGGGAGAGAAAGCCAGACTAGATATCTTGTCTCTGTTCTCTAAAGATCAACCTGCTAGATGGCTGTTTATATAAGAACAAGGTCTATTCAAGCAACTCAATGAGTGTATGAGTATATGCATGCTATATTAGTGTGAAGACATGACAAAGGCCTAAATATTTCCGTGAAACATTGAAGTCACTGTTAACTCTCTCTGTGTGTCTTATTAAGACCCCTTTTATTTCTTCTAGAAAGTCAAAGTAGCTCATTAAAATGAATCCAGCTTTCCTTGCAAGCATGCTGGGTGCACATAAAGAGTTCCAGATACTTAATCTTCTGGATATTTAGAAGTCATGTCTTATGTGCTGTATTACTTTCTTAGGTTCTTCAATATCTTATTTTTACCAGTAAGTAAGTAGTTTTCTTCTAGTTTCCAACTTCTTACTTCTCTTTGTTCACATGCCTCTCTAATAAATAAACATTTTGGAATTATTTTTTTGGTTTATGCATAGCGCTTTCCCAAAGTTCTAAATCTGAAAGCCAGGAAGAGCCTTAGAGGCCATTGATTCAAGAAATTCTCTTCATAGCTGTTGGCTGTAGTTGCACAGTAAACCGTAATCTGATCTTTTCTCAGCACTTACATGCCAAAGCATCTGCTTCTGCCCTACTGCAGTCTACTGTCATCAGAGATATCCAAGTATCTTTTCATATTATGCCTCATAAATGTCACACCTATGCTGACAATCATTCAATGATTTCCCACCTCACTCCAAGGTAGAACCCTGTCATTACAATGACCAACAATGGCCTGCACCACCAGAGCGCTGTTTCTTCTGAACCTGTCTCCTCTTTCTCTCCACTTCATTCATTTTAACATTTCTTCAGAAACACTGCACTTGCTTGACCATCTACCTGGATGTTTTCCCCAAAATAGCTACAAGGTTGACACCTTATGTCCTTTAAATTCCTGTTCAATGTCACTTTTCAGTGAGATACTTTCCCATAAAACTGCTAAGTCAACTGTCATTAATGTCACTGCCTATGTCCCCTTAGCATTAAACAGTCAACCTTCCTCTGACCTCGATGATGGTGTTGAGCCTCTGTGGCAGGGGCGAGGAGATACATACGAAGACTTTCCTACTCAAATTATAAGAACAACAAATTTCACCTTAGTGAAATCTCTCCCAGTTACAGGATAATCCCTCAGAATACCAAAGTTGAGAGAACTATCATCTAGTCACTATTCTAGGCTTTGAATGAGTATCTCATACAGGTTCCATCCCTTTAGGAGTGACATTAAGTGCTGGTGAGATGTTACCCACATAATTGAACTGTGTGTTTCCCTTATATCTGCTTCTAGCAACATGCCATCCATCTTTGAGAGTGAGGTCAAGAATCTGCTGAAGCAGTTGGGAAACCAAGAGCTGACGCCTGTTAACTGCCTGTATAATGGCAGGGAAATTCGACTGTATAGTATATTAAGGAAGAAGAAGGCTAGCATTTTCTCATGGAAGCAACCTGATATTCCAGTTAAATTCTCTCTCTTGAACATCCTGGAGTCAAGTATTTCAGTTCCAGGTATTGTCATCCAGGGGCAAAGGAGGGAAAAAGTGAAAGACATGGGTGCTCGGATGGGGTGCAGTCTGTGAGAGAGACACGCACACAGGTAGAACAGGGATCAGCCTTGCCTAAAAGACAAGAGGCAGGGAGGGAGGATTATTTGATAATCTGATAAATATCTGAATTACTACTACTTACAGCAGTGTCTTGAGTTAGGGATATTATCCACATTTACATAAGAATAAATGGGAATTTATAAAATTACTTGTTCTGAGTTATATACCAGGGATACAACTAGGATTCAAACCCATGTTTGTCTGATTCTGATTTCAAACACATTCTGCTCAGGGGGCAGCCTCGTGGGCTGTATCTTATACCTACTCCAGAGGAGATACTGTGCCTGAAAGATGGTGCCCTGGGATCCTGGCCAGTGCACAATGACGTCACCGTTTCCTAGAGTTGGGACATTCTCCTTGCCCTCCACCTGTGTGCATTCAAGCATTTGATCTCAGCACAAAGTTACACTTAAACATTAATTCAGTTAGCTTCTTGATGGAGAGAGATTTTTCACATAATAGGTGTTTTTTTAAGAGAAGAAGGAAGGAAGAAAGGGAGAGGGGTAAGAGCATTTTTATTTATTTGTTTGCCTATTCTAGTTTTTCTCCCTGGCCCTGGGTCACAAACTCAGACCCTTTTGTTTTTCTTTCTTCTTCTTTTTTAAGGGAATGGCACAGGCAGGAATAAAGGTAAATAGGCAGTCAGGAAGACAGGAGGAAAGAAGCATTTTATTTATTTTTATTGTTTTTTCATCTTGTCTGTTCCCCCAACCCTGGGATGCAAAACTGTGTTCTTGGGATGTATGTGGATTGTGCTTAACCAGAGATGAAGAAGTTAACTGCTAGTCCACCAGGGCACGCCAAGACCCTTTAGTTTTACATGGTCCATGCCCCAGCCATCTCAGCCACTTGAGCCACAAGGGTGCACCCCATTATGTATATATATATATATATGTATATATATGTATGTATATATATACACATATATATGCACCATTGAATTATAACCTTACTCTAGAGGTCTCAGATATCTAACAATATAGATCAAGGGGTATATATTACATTTTTTTTTCCAGAAAGTCTAATTTCCACTTTGTAACAGACAGTTGATCCCTTTTACTTGAGTACTTTCCTGCCCCATCCCCTTTCTTTGCTGGTAACTATTACTTTGTTCATATAGTCTATGTTTTTACCTTTTTTTTTCATTAGATTTGTTTCTTTAATTCCATATATGATTAAAAACTTTGGTGTTTAATTTATCTTCCTCATCTGATTTACTTATTTCATTAAGCATGTCATCTAGGTCTATGCCTGTTGTTGCAAAGGGATGGGTTTAATCTTCCAAAAAGTACATTTTTTTAAAAATAGCTGAGCAGTACACATGTCTACACTGGTGGTTTCCAACTGCTGGCTATGATGAGCAAGGCTGCAGCAAGCATGGGGATGCACAGACCTCTTCAAATTCTGACTAATGAATTTAGATGAGTAGGAGACGTGTTACAAGATTATACTTGATTATTCTGTTCTCTACAGTAGTTGATCCAAAGTTTATTCTAAATGAATGGTCAATTATTCCTCTTCCCAGAACCTGATACAGAAGAGCCGTTCACCATCAGCCACACTAGGTGCCAGAGCAAGAATGCTGACATCACTGGTGTTCTATGGCCTGGACTACAGATGGCGGTGTCAGGGACGGCTTCTGAGTCTCAGGCATCTTCTCTCACGTGTCAGACTATCAAAATTCCAGAAGAAACCATAATAAAGCTCAAAAGGTGAGGCTGCTATGGGAAAGATATTGGTAAACAGAGTTCAAAGACATGCACTTTTTTTGGGCAAAAGGGCATTTGGCAGCTTGAGGCTGATGCTGGGAATGAAGTTAATGTTGTCCCACGTTATATTGTTCATCATTCAACAGAGATATTAGCTGTAACTAATGAACTTTACATTTAATTGGGGAGTATAGTGAGGAGATAATCACTAAAAATAAAATAACGAAACATGAATTTAAATAAGACAAAACCTCTCTTTGAGTAAAGTATGCATCACCATCCTGGAATTTAATTTGTCTTTGTGTATGTGGGTAAAGTTAGATGTCCAATGATCCTTTAGTCTCAAGATATCATAGGTCTCCATAAAGTCTCTTTTAGAAGAGAAATTTCAGTTTGTATAATATTCACACCAAGGCTGCCACTCACAATCACAGACCATTTAGGGGCTAAAAGTTGTGAGAGGACAGTGGGCAATTTTTGTACTCCTGGTGTCTTGTAGACATTTACAAAGACTATTTTGGCTTCTCTAGTTGTATGGAAATGAAAACAAAATTTCCTTCAGTAGTTGAAGAGGCTGTAATGCAAGGGAAATTTTTCATAATCTAGGACCAAGAGAAACAAATAAGCTTGAAGGAAAATCTTTAAGTATGGGAAGAAAAAGGACGTTAGATATTTTTGAGAAATGGGCTGTGGGGCACTAATGTTTACTTACAAAGGTTGTGTGGAGGGTTATGAAGGGATGAAGTGGGATAAGGTGAAAGTGAGTTGATGAGTGGAGGGGAGTCTGTTTAAGTTTCTCTGTGAGCTCACCTTTGAGATTTGAGCTGAGACCAGAAGGTGAGAAAAATCGAGATAGATTGGGAGAGGTCCAGACACAGGGTTTAAAAACTCCCTGGGCCAGGCAGGGCTTGAGGTTTTCAAGATGTGGGGAGACCAGTAAGGCTTAGTCAACCTGGATGGTAGTAGAAATAAATGGATGACCTAGCATCTTGAAGACATTGTAGGAACCTTGAACTATATCCTAAGGGTAATAGGAAACCCCAGCTCTGGCTGTTAAATGACCTCTTCCTTGGAGGACACCCAAATTAAGGAATGATCAATATTCTTCATGGTTGTTATCCAGGGCAGCAGGGACTTGAGTAGATACGGATTGAATCAAAGAACTGAAATGGAGTTGAAATGGAGTTAGTACTTTTCACATTCTTCCTGAATCTGTATCTTCAATTAGCCCTACCAATCTATTCACCGTAGACAGTCAATCCACCCTTCCTCACCTATGCTAGTCTTGAAAGTCATCAGAATGCTCCTTCCTCTACTTTATCCTCATACTTTATTCCTCTGCTCCTCACACATCCCACCCTATCTAGTTCTACTGAACAATGATGACTGTAGGTTTCCCTCATTTTGACAATCTGTCATTCAATGACCTGTTCTCTACAATCTGACTTGCCTACATTAGCCACTTTTGGTGAGATGCTCCAGTGGTAGATATCCATAAACTAATGCTAAACATAACCAATGTAATTTTGGAAAAGGCAGATCCCTTTAATAGGATGCTGTCATTCCTGTGCCCTCATAAGAGAATAGAGTTCCTCCATTCTATATATCAGAGAAAATGTTCTGCTGCCCTGAGTAACTTACCTATAAATCAATACCTTCCCACCTACTGAGGATTTAGAAGTTCAAAGACTGCCTCGCTTCTAGGTCTTGAGGAGCAAAGTAACCCATAGTAACCCAAGAAGACTTCTTTTTTTCCCATTCTGACCATCTCTTTCCTTCATGATAGCCCCAACAATCGTCTGAGATCAGACCTACCATTTCTGAAGGCATGTCGAAAGGGAAAGGAGAAACTATACATGGTGACAGAAATTGTGAAAGCAATCAAACCTGTGCTGAAAGGCAGTAGCAGTGGGAAGGGTTCAGGAGACTTCTCCATCCCTACAAATCCATATGTCAAGGTACGGAGCCTCCCTGGGCTGGGCTGAGGACACCAAGAGCCCAGTCAGCCCAGCCTTACCTCGCCGCCAGGATCTGCTTCTGGGGTGTCTGGATGGGTGGGATTGTTATTTCTCACTGTTCATGAGCCTGAAAATCTGGACTCTGTTGTGCGAGCATAGTCTAACAAGCTCACATATAGGACATTTATATGAACTTACTGGGTGCTGATTAAAAATAAATATCATTATATTGTATGGCCTTTTGCTTTGGGTAAATGATGGAGTCCGGTGACTCTCATGAAGTGGACTGCTGTGCTGTATATGTACCCAATTTCATGACTGGAAGAAATGAAGGACTATTAACATTAAATCTGTGATGGTTTAAGTACCCTGTAGGCTATGAGAGCCTAAGCAGAAATGTTTAAATGAGTGAGATTGAAATACTCATAGAAACTTAAAATGAATAAAGCACAGCTCCAGTTTGATGGAGTTTTAATGTCCAGCTTTGGATTTCTACCTGCTTGAAGGTTCCCGGCTTTGTGAGAACAGGAGAAGGGACCCTGTGTAGTTTTGTGGAAGGTGGTTATGTGGCTTGGTGTCCAGAGCCTCTGTCTGAGCTGTTCCCAGTCAGGCACAGTTTCCCCTTTTTCATGAGATTTCTAGATCTGTTTGACCTATACAATTACATGCATACATTACAGGTTTAAACATTTTAAAAGTTACAGTAACTTGGATTTTACACATTAATATAAACTCATATGTGTAGCTTCCCCATATGCTCAGTTTCCCCATTTCTCAGATAAATGTCTGCATGTCCCCTGGTTTCCCTTCCCAGGGCCACGTCCACGGAGAGTATGCCAATGAGAGCGAGATCACAGTGAGTCTGCCGCATGACGTGGTGATGTGCTATAAGAAGCAGCAGCTGATCATCTATCCACAGACCTGGGGTAAGCAGAACCTGGGGGAGGACATGGGTTTATTCTCCATCATCGGGAAGCCTTGGCTTCCTTTCTTGTCCAGGAGGAGTAACCTTTCTCAGCCTTCTGAGGCACAAAGCATCCCACCACCCAGTCATGTCCAAGGATGACAGCACTGAAATGTAGTATGTGGAGAGAGACAGCCTGTTACATGCCAAGGACAAAGGTTGCCTCACAGAGACACCTTTAGTATCAGGCAAAGGGTGAACTTGATCCAACCATCTCTGTTCTTTCAAGGTCTGGCCACTCCTAACGTCTCTCCTGGGGGAGCCATGGAGCACCCCACAGGTTACCCATAGTCCATAAGATATCAGCAGTGTCGCAAACAACAGCAGATGGAGGCTCTAACTGTGTCATGCAGGATTTGTCTACACCCCTCCTTGCCTCACTAGCTTTAGCACGCACAGTCCTCACCACACACACGGTGGGTTCTGACTCAAATGGGTGGACCATGTGCATCAAACAGCAGCTTCAAACCTGGGTGGAACGTAGGTGCGGTGGACACAACTAGCTCCCAGTCCTTGCTCTGTCATTTCCAGATGATGAGTCTCACTTACAGGTTGGCTTGATACAACTGGCGATGAGGGGCTGCCCTAACCTCACACAAACACATATAAATAAATATAATAAATATAAATAAATACCCATCCTACGTTCATCTTCTGTCTGTTTCTTTGTTTCTCTCCACACACACATACACACACACACACACACACACACACACACACACACACACTCACTCACACACTCACACTGCTCTGTGTAATGTCCTTACAGCAGCATCTGGTCAAAGGAGGATCCTGATAAGTATCCTCTCACTGACAAAAGATAGAAAGAGGCAGAAGGCTCCAGTTTAGTAGGGTCAGTGGACTTTGGCTCCTGGGGAAAGACCACTTTCCACAAGCATCTTTCTGCGGAGAGAGTAGGGATGACAGTGGATTCACACCTCAGGTCTTTCATGGAGGTGTTAGTCTCCTGCTAAGGGTATTAAGGTCGTTGAAAGTGACAAAATTCTATTAATTTAGAGAAGGAAAAAAAAGAAGTCCCATTAAATATTACTTTGTATAAGTGTTGGAATATGTGACCCCAATGAAACAGGATGAGAAGCAGACCCCACAAATAGTACCTGCAATTTGTGTTTTGACCACTAGGAGAAGAGTGGGCCTAAGTTTGTGCCACTTAAGCTGAAGGAGGGGAATGAAAGCAATGTGACAATCTGCAGTGAACCTGGACTCACCCAACTAATTTAATCCTCACAACAAACCAGAAAGGAGATAATGTACAAAACACTTCAATAATTTACCTGATCACCCCCAGGAATTTCAGAGAAAGTCAAAATCCCTCTAGCAGACATCTTAGCTACCAATGAGAGTGAGAACGCTGCAGAACTGATGGAGAGAAATATCTGGTAAAGTAACCTACACAAATTGATCTTCACCCTCTCCTGAGCCCCTGGATCCTTCCATGAGCTGAACAAGTGCACCCCGAGTGCACCCCGAGCCATGCCTCCTCCCTCCTCCTTTCTCCTTACAGTCATCTTCCTTAAAGCATCCTCTATTTTCTGTCCTCACTCCTCCTTGGCATCCAGGCCTCAACCCCGGCAGTCTATCCTCCAGTGAGTTCATTCGACCTAAATCATGAACAAACACACACTTGATTGTTTCCTCCTTACTCTCTTCTCCCTGGGGGTATAACACCATGATTTCTGGAGTCTCCTTTGATGGGTCTCTTTCTATAGGTCTCTTATACCCCATAAAACACTTCATCTTTTGTGTTAAGCAATTTTCAGTCCTCCCACTTTTCTTACATATAATTTGAACCCCCTCAGGGAGCTGGCAGTACTCCCTGAGAGGGAGACAGAGGGCAATAGGGAGTCAGTCTTCAGGAAGAGGATGGACGGAGCTGGTGTCCTTCCCTTAGGAAGGCAGGTCTCTGTGGGAGGGCATGGTGATCACCCAGGTGTTTATGTAAAATGAGATTCTAGGTTCCTCTTTAGAGAACTGGATTCAGCAGATACACATTGAAATCAGGGATCATGAATTTTAGCAAGAATCCCTGGTGATTTTGATGCACAGAGCTTCCCAGGCCACACTGGGAGAAGTTCCCACACCTGCCCGGAGGAGGAAGCCTGGGGGTAGTAGGTTTTGGGATGGGAAGGACTCCAGCACAGGTAAATATCTCCTGACCTGACTTCTTCCCCAAGCAGACTTTTTTCTCGGTGAAGATGATGATGGCCAGGAGACCTTTCAAAGAGGTGAGTTCCAGAGCTGGGCAGATTCTCACATTGCTCTGAGGTCTTGTTGAGACCTGACTTCCTTTTGATGCTGTGATAGCTCTGCCGACCCACAGACTAGACCCTCTCTGGCCAGTCTTCCTTTCAAGTCTCTAGTATTGAATCCCCACCCCTGGGGACATGGGCAAACCAGTCTCTCCTCTTTGAAGACTAAGATTGTTATGTGAATTGGTGCAGGGGGATGCTTGAGTCTCAGTCTCTTTCCAGGATACTTAGATCCTTAATTTTACATTTTATAGAGCTGCAGTTTCAAGGAATGAGAAGTAAAGGTAAGAGCCAAAATATAATGTGGGGATGGGGTGGGGAGAAATGATAAATGTGGGTCGGGGAAGGGGAGGGATATAAGAGAAGAAATGTGAGGGGAGACTAACCCTGGTGAGTAAGCACTTCTGCTTCTATTTCTAGTGAATGGTTTTGAATTCCTGAATGGCTAGTGGTTGTTTATTTGTAGCCAAGATGGTGGAATCTGATTCCTCTACCACGTCACATTGCATACAGGGCACAACCATACCTGACTCCTGCTGCTGTCATCGAGCATAGCTGTGGGGTTGAGACCCTCTGGGCAAAGGGCAGGGACGGCTTGAGAGGAAGGGGTAGGGGAAGATGGGAGCAGAAGATGTGAGAAACCAAGTGTCTTCAGAGACTAATGTTGACAGGGAAATTTCTTTTTTCTTCTAGCCTTGGAAGTTTCCACTGCTCCCATTATCCCCATAGGTGAGTGTGTGTTGCATGGGGTTGAGGTCAGAGTCCTGTTTGTACACATCTGGTGAGCAGAGTAATTGCCCCTGCCATGCTCCACTGCCTTGAGATCTGGCCTCAAGGGAGGAGGTGGATGGGAAGTGTCTGGGAAACCTGAGGAGGTGGAGGGATGGCCCGGATTGGGGCAAGAAGAGGGAGAAGGATAGAACCCTCCAAAATGTCTCAAAAGCAAATTCATGGATGAGGAAATGTGTGATTGGTTGTGATTCTCTTTCCAGGAAGAATAGAGGAACCTTTTTGGGAAAGTAAGTGTTCATTAACAATAACTTGAGTTTTTGAGGGGTTAGGTGATACTATCAAGACTAGATAAAAATTGGGGGGCACGGGTCTACACAATTCAGAAACCAGAACTCTCTATCTAAATTTACACTTTGGCCAGCCCCATTTCATTTATTCTTTTTTTCATTCATTCATTTGTTCATACATATAACACACCTTTTTAAAGGAATTATTGGGTAACAGGCAAAATTTCTTATCAGTAATTGTATTCTGGGTATGGGGAAATAGAGAGCAAAATTGAGAGAAATACTGTTTCTTTAGAACTTCCATTATAGTGGTTCCTCACTCAGAACATCACCTGGAGGCCACCTGATGTCTCCTGGGAGTTGTCGGGTGTCCCCACCATCGACTCCTTGGTTAATTCTGTGTGGATTTAGACAAAGCAGGCAGAAGCACACAATAAGGAAGGAGAGCTCACATGTGCCATGCACTTCTCCAAGAACTTCACATATATTACTCACATGACCCTCACAGCATCCTTATAAACAGGTGTGGAGCCTGAGCTAGACCTCCTAAGATTCCCATCTAGAGCCCAACACAAGATTCATATTATTCCAGACATGATCCAGAAATGAACAGCTGCCCGCTTCTTCCACTATCCATAACCCTTTACAAATCTCCATTTCTTTTCTCTATATGCTCCCCCTCTCATTCCAGAGTGCTCAGTTGTCCATCCATTTAGGATTTCATGACTCCTCCATCCCTGGAGCTAAAACATGCCACCTGCAGGGACACTTGGTAGTAGGTGAAAGGAATAGAAGTGTCTGTCTCATGTTGGTTGGCTTATAATTCCAGGATCGTTCTAATGAATGAATTGTACCCTTTCTGGTTAATGTTGATACCTGAGAACAGGTTTCGAGTACTTACAGCAAAACGTTTCCCAAGAAAGAGAGGCGCTATCCCAGCTCTCAAAGGACATTCAGAGTGTTATATTCCATAACATCCTGGCCATGCTCAGGGACCGGAAGGCACTTCAGGACCTCATGGATGTGGTAAGTATGGCCCAGTACTTCCTAAGTCTGATGAAACCTATAGAATTGGCAGGGTTAGAAGACATGGAAACTAAGAAGGTTGAGGGGAGGCGGGTAGGGGACAATGCCAGGAAACTGAGAAGGATGCCTCTGTTCAGAGTTATTGTCTCAGGCGCCATGACCTGGGCTTAGGACTGCAGCCACACATCCTAAGGCTGCTTGGGAATCCTAATGAAGGGAGGGGGAGAGATTTTAGCTCCCATCTCTTGGCTAATCGCTTGCAGACACATGGAAAATCACACGACAGCAATAGTATTAATGTTATTAATAGCAAGAATACTATTCTTTGATAGCTGGATGAGGTCTCCTTGGACCATTTGGTTGGCCCTGGTGGCACCATCCTAAATGAAGTGCGAAAGGACTCAAGAAATTCAAGTTTCCACATCCTTTGCATCCTTGAAGCTGTAATGGGTAAGAGTGAAGGCAGGGAAGAGTGGAAGAGTAATGAGCCTGGACCCTTAGACTCCTTGAAAGGGAGAAATTAGATGATACCTCTCCAAAGTCCTTAAAATACTATAATTTTTCATTACACATCTCTGCAAGGTCAGGAGGGCTCGGTGAGATAAACTCGCCATGTAATACAGAGCCTGAGGCCTAGAATGACCAGCCTATTCCATCCAACCTACCATTAAGGGTGGATCTTTCAGATTTGAGCCTCAGAGTCCCGTCCTCTGGCCCATATTGGGAGCATCCTGAGACCATCCCAAAAGCAGAAGGGGGATTCCCAGGGAAGTTGACTTTCAAATCTCCTTTTTTTTTTGGTTTGTTTTTGTTCTTCCTGAGATTCCCTCTCACAGGGTCTCCTCGTTAATATGAGGAAACAAAATTCTGACTTATCACTCTCTTTCGCAAATGTCCCAGTGCTGAGTGACATCCAACAAGATCTGCTGGCCCAGTCCATGGAGAAGAAGATCCTGCTCCATCAGCAGGAGCTGGTAAGAAATCCCCAGGGCCCGCATCCAGAGAGGAGGGGGAAGGAAACCAGAGAGAATGAATCAGAAAACAGATGGCTTTGGTTTCTGCTGTAGGTGAGACTCCATTTCCATGTGGCCACTTGGAAATATATGGTACATGACCTTCTGTAGAGCAGGTCAACTGGATAGGAGTCTTTTTCTGAGGGTCTCAGTTTTGATGGCAACTCCTGCAGGGAAAACACAGTTCTAAAACAGCCACATAGAAATGCTGGTTTGGTGAGCATTGGGGACATGAGTTTTAACCCTATTCCTAATTAGCAAATTACTTGCTCTGTCTCCATATGCATATGTATGTATGTAGATATATTCGTATAAAAACTCATACTGCGCACACATACATACACAAATACGCTTCCAAATACTTAACCAATATTCTGCAAATTAAATGTTAATGTCACCATTTAGCAGCTGAGGAACCAGTGCTCAATGATTTCTAGTAACTTGTCCAAGGTCTCTGATCATAGGACCTGACCAGAAGGGAACGCCTGGTTCCCCTGACTTCATAACTTAACCATTTTTTTTTTTAATTACCCCTGTGGCATCTTACTCTTGTACAGGTTTTCGTTTCCTGACCCCAAAGGCTGACCTGTAACATCGGATGCTCTCTCCTCTAGGTGAGGAGCATCCTGGAGCCCAACTTCAAATACCCCTGGTGCATCCCCTTTACCCTCAAACCCGAGCTCCTCGCTGCCCTGCAGGATGAGGGTGTGGCCATCACCTATGGCCTGCTGCAGGAGTGTGGCCTGAAGATGCAGCTGGACAGCCCCCGGTCAACCTGGGATCTGGAAGCCAAGGAGCCCCTGTCTGCCCTGTATGTGTCCCTGTCAGTGCTGCAGCAGCTGGCTGAGGCCTGAGCACCCCTGGGGGACGGTCAGTCCAGGGAGGCCTGGCCCCTCCCCAGCCTGTGCTTGATACCTGGGGATTGGGGCTCAAGGGACCATGCCTCTCTGCCTTCTGTGCGGGGTAGGGCCAGGCATGGAGAGAAACCTGAGTGACCATTGTGGGTGTCAGAAATATTCTATATCTTGAAAAGGGTTAATATTGGACAAAACTCAGCATATACGATGCTGAAGAATGGAGCATTTTAATGTAGATAAATCTTACATAAAGCAATGTAAACAAACATTGAACTAGTTAACAATATACATTCTGAATTGAT
>RJWH01009837.1:0-20163 GCA_004363575.1 Solenodon paradoxus
ATTGTTACTTCTGCTGTTGTTGTTACATATTTTAATTATTAATCCCTTGTCAGATTAAGATGTACAAATATCTTCTCCCATTCAATAGAATGACTTTTTGTTTTAATGAGTTGTTTTTTTTGTTTGTTTTTTTGCTGTGCATAAGCTTTTTAGTTTGATGTAATCCCATTTGTTTATTTTGGATTTTATTTCCCTTGCTGTTGGAGTTGAGTTACCAAAGGCATTTCTTGGGTCAGTCTCCTGTAGTGTTTTGGGTTTTTTTAAGTGTTTTATTGTGGTAACTTTGTTTTAAAAATTAAAATAAATCCACATGTCTAGGTTCTCCATATGTGCAGTTTCTCCAGTTCTCAAATATATGTCAATACAACCTACCATCCACCAGATCACCAAGTGTTCTTCACCAGTGTCCAGTGTGTCCCACCTCCACTTGCTCCTCCCATCCCATTCCCACTTGATAAACTCAGTTCTATTGCTAGTGTCCAAGGACTGATTCTGTTTTATTTATTATGTTTTGTCTATTCACATTCTACCTCTGAGTGAGACAATATGGTATCTATCTTTATTCTCTTGACTATTTTCACTTAGCATAATACCCTCTAGATCCATCCATTTGATTTAAATGACAAGATTTCATCTCTTCTAAGGGCAGTGTAGTATTCTATTATATATATATACATATATCATTATATATACATACACATATATATCACATCTTATTTATCCATTTATGTGATATTGGGCACTCTGGTAGAGTCCAGATCTTAGCTATTGTGAATAGGGATGCAATAAATATAGGGGTGCATATATCACTGCAAATTAGAGTTTTTTTAATTTATTCATAAATATCCAGAAGATGAATGTCAGGATCATATAGGATTTCCATATTCGACTTGTTGTTGAACCTATGTACTGTTTTCCATAGAGTTGTACCAATTTGCACAACCACCAAGTGCCAAAGTATACCCTTTGCTCAACATCCCATCAGCACTTGTTGTTTCCAGATTTTTGGATAATAGTCAATATCTCAGGAATAAGGTATTTCATTGTTGATTTGATTTGAATTTCCCTGTAGCCAGTGAGTAAGAGCCCCTTTTCATGTGTCTGTTGGCCATCTGTCTGTTTTCTTCAGAAAAACGTCTCTCTAATTCCTCTTCCCTTTTTTAAATTAGATAGCCTGTTTTTCTGTCATTGAATTTTATGAGTTCTATATATATTTTGGATATTAAGCCCTAGTCTGAAATATGGAGCAGGAAGTATCTTCTCCCAGTTGGTAGGTTGTTGTTTTGTTTTGGTGATTCTTTCTTTGGCTGTGAAGAATGTATTTTGTTTGGTGTAGTCCCAGTTGTTCATTTTTCTTTTTGCTTCCCTTGATGCTGAAGTACAGTACCCAAAGCCCTCTCTAAGGCTGATGTCATGGAATGTCTTTCCATTGTTGTCTATTAAGAATTTTATGATTTCTGGTCTTATGGCCAAGTCTCTAGTCCATTTTGAGGGTTTTTTTGTGAATGGTTTTAAAAAATGGTCTAGCTTCATTATCTTGCATGTGGCTGTCAAATTGTCGCAACACCACTTATTCAAAAGACTTCCCATTTTCCACCATATACTGTTGACTCCATTGTCATAGATTAAATGACCATATGTGAGTGAGTCAGTTTCTGGAGGTTTGGTTTTATTCTACTTATCTGTGTCTTTGTCATTATTCCAGGACCATATGGTTTAAATCACTATCGCTTTGTAATATAGCTCAATGTCTGGGAGTGTAATACTTTTGAATTTGTACTATTTGCTCATAATTGCTTTGGCTAGTCATGATTTTCTATTGTTCCATACAAATTTTAAACTTATTGTTCTATTTCCTTGACATTAACCCATGGAATTTTAATGAGGATTACATTAACCTGCATATTGCTATAGGTAAAATGACCATTTCAACAAAGTTGATTCTTCCAAGCCATGAGCAAGGAATATCTTCCTATTTCTTTGTGCCCTCCTCCAATTCTTTTAAGAATAACATAATTTTCATTGTACAGGTTTCTAACCTCCTTTTATAACTGTATTTCAAGATACTGGATTCTTTTTATTTCATTTTAATTGGGGTGATTTTCTTGATTTTGTACTCTTCTAGCATGGTATTATTATTTAAAAATGCAATGGATTTTCGTATATTGATTTTTTAACCTGCCATTAAATTGTACTCATTGTTTAGTTGGTACTTTTTTCAGATTTTTAGGGTGTTTAATATATATATATTTGAAACATATTCCTTTTAGTATTTTTCTTGCATTTTTCTTGTCGTTGCTCTGATTTAGACCTCCAGTATGATGCTAAATAGCAGTGGTGAGAGGGGACAACCTTTCCTTGGTCCTGACTTTAGAGGAAATGCTTTCATCATTTTGCCATTGTCTGTAATGTTGGCTGAGGTTTATTACATATGACCTTTGTTATATTGAGGTATGTAACTTCTATCCCCATTTTATGCATATGTTTTGTTTTGTTTTTCAGAAATGGGTGTTGGATCTTGTCAAAAGCTTTCTATGTCTATTGATATGACCATGTGGTTTTTCTCTTTGCTCTTGTTGATGTGGTGTATTATAGTAATAGATTTACATATGTTTAACCATCCTTGCATCCCTTGGATAAAGCCCACATTGTCATGGTGGCTGATACTTTTAATGCATGGTTGAATTTAGTTTGCTAATAATTTATTGATAATTTTTGCATCTATGTACATTACAGATATTGGTCTGTAATTTTCTTTCTTGGTGACATCACCATAAGGTTTCAGTATCAGTGTGATGTTAGTCTCATAGAAAGGGTTTGGAAGTGTTCCCCGTTCTTCAGTATTTTTGAAGAGTTTGAGAAGAATACATATTATTTCTTCTCTGAAGTTTTGGTAAAACTGATTAGTAAAACCATCTGGACCTGGGAATTTAATTTTAGGGAGATGTATTATTATCTCTGAAATTTCCTTGCTTTTGTTATGTTCAGCTTTTCTAAGTCGTCCAGTTTCAATTTTGATAGAATGTATTTTTATAAAATTTTGTCCATGTTCTCAAGGTTTTCTATTTTATTGGCATAGACCTGTTCATAGTAGTCTCTAATGATGTCTTGTATTTCTGTGTTATCTCTTTTAACATCTCTCCTTTTATTTCTGATTTTAGTTATGAGAGTTTTCTCTCTTTTTCTTTATGAGTCTAGCCAATAGTTTGCCAGTTTTGTTTTTTCAAGAACAATCTTTTGGTTTCATTAATCTTCTGGGTTGTCTTTTGTTTTCTATTCTGTTTATTTCTGCTCAAATTTTTATTCTTTCCTTTCCTCACTGGTTTTTCATTTTAATTGTTCTGTCTCTAGTTTCTTTAAATGTAGGACTACACTGTTAATTTGCAATTTTTCTTATTTTCAGTAGGTCTGGATTGCAATGAGCTCCCCTCTTACTACTATTTTTGCTGCATCCCATAGATTCTGGTAGATTGTGTCTTCATTCTCATTTGTCTCTTAGTATTTTTAATTTTTCCTTGGTTTATTCTTTTTCCCAAGAGTCATTCAGAGGTATATTGCTTAGTCTCCAATTAATTTGGAGTATTCCAGCTTTCCTTCTGTAATTGATTTCTAATTTTATGTCATTGTGTTCAGAGCAGATACTTGGTATGATTTCAATAATTTAAAATTTGTTTAGACATGTTTTGTGTGCCAACATAAGATCTATCCATTAGACTATTCAATATGCACATGAGAAAAAAGTGAATTTGTTATTGTAGATGAAGTGATGAGTATATGTCTATTAGACCTAACTGTTCCAAGCCGTCATTTAAAACTGCTGTTTCTCTATTAATTTTTTGCCTGGTTGATTTGTCCATTGTTGTAAGTAGGGTGTTGAAGACTCACACCATTGTTATATTTCTGTTGATGTCTCTCCTCAGATCTAATGATACTTCCTTAGTGTATGTTGATACTCATTCATTTAGTGCATATATGTTCATGAGCAGTATGTCTTCTAGCTGGATTGACCCTTAGTCATTATATAATGTCCGTCTCTCTCTTTTGTCATGCTTTTTAGTTGAAAGTCTGTTTTATCCAATGTAAGAATTGCATAAATATTGCTATTTTTGGTTTCCATTTGACTGTAGGATTATTTTACAACCACCAAATTTGAGCCTATGTTTATATTTGGAACAAGGTGAGCTTTCTGAATGCAGCAGAAAGATGTGTTACGCTTTTTATTCCATTCAGCCACTCTGTGTTATTTGATTTCTAAATTCAATCTATTAACATTTATGGTTATTATTGATATATAACTGTTCACTGCCTTTTGTAAAATGTCTTCTGTGTGTTATTACAGACAGTGTCTTCTTTCTGCTCTTTCTCTTCAGTGGGTTGAATTTAGTTACAGTTTGATTGGTTTCCCTTTTTTATTCTTTGTTTTTTCCCTGTAAACGTGTTCTGAAGTTACCTTGAGTTTAGCATTAAGAATTCCATTTGTATTTTCTTATTTTTATTTGAAAGATTATTCTTCAATCCATTCTATCCATCCACATTTGTATTCTCCTCTCCTCCTTCCCACCTTTTATATTTTTCTCTCTTGCTATTTTTTAAGTCGGGTTTCTTTACACTTTATTGAGTTTCCTTTAGTATTTTTTGAAGAGCTGGTTTTGTGGGAATGACTTCTTTAACTTTTCCTTATCAGAAAAAGCTTTTTATCATTCTTTTAATTCAAAATGATAATCTCACAGAGTATGAGACTGAAAATCCTTTTCTTTCAAAATTTTGAATATATCATGCCATTTCTTTCTGTCCTGTAGTTTCAGCTGAGAAATCTGCTGGCAGTCTTTTAGAGACTCTTTTATATGTCACTCATTTTTCTCCCGCTGCTTCTAATATTCTCTCTTTTTCTTTTATTTTTGACATTTTGATGACAATGTGTCTTTGTTTAGGTCTTTTTGAGTTTCTTTTGTTTGGACATCTTTGAATCTCCTGGCTCCGTAGTTTTGTTTCAATCCTCAGGTTAGGGAAATTTCCATATATTATTTCATTAAACACAATTTTGCCAGATTTTCTCTGTCTTCCCTTTCTGGAACCCCTATGATGTGATTTTTGTGCCTTTTGATGTTTTCCCATAGGTCTTGTATTCTGTCTTCCTTTCTTTTCATTGTTTTTCTCTTTGCCTGTTTTCTTGAGTTCATTCCTCTGCCCTATATTCTAGAACTCTGTTCCTTTTGGAGACTATCCATCCTACACTTGAGTCTCTCTATTGAGTCTTTTAGTTCAGCTATCAGTTTCTTCATTTCTTTGACATCTTCCTTCATTTCTTCTCTCCCTTTTTGATGCCCTTTTTCTTCAATTTTTCTTGATTTCTGTGAGTGTGTTTATCACTGTTGCCCTAAATTCATATTCATGTAGTTTGCATATGTGTGTTATATTCATATTTTCCCCTGAGGTTTTAATTATATTCATCATTTTGTGTACATTTCTCTGTGTCTTCACTCTGTTTGGCATTCTAATTTTGTTTCTGTGTGTTTTGCGTGTTGTGTCCCTGAAGTGATGGCTCTGTGTAGGGCCAAATCTGCAATGCAGCTCTGAAAACTGACTTTTTCCTATCCTGTACAGTGGAAATGCTATTGATGTCTCTGTAGCTTCCAGTCTTGCTTTTGCATAGTGTTCACTTCAACAAAATAAGTGATTCCTAGTTGTTCTGTGTGGGTGAGGAGAGACTCAGATCCTACCAGTTTGACATTTTGAACTCTCTCTTCCTGAAGTGTTTGTCCTATGGTTTCTTCTATATATTTTATGGTTTCTGACCTTATATCTGTCATTAATATATTTTGAATTAATTTTTGTTCTTGATGCTATGTAGTAATCTAGTATCAGCATTTTACATGTAGCTGTCCTGTTTTTCCAGCACCATTTGTTGAAGAGACTATCCTTGACCCATTAAACAAATAAATGGTCTAAATTAACCAAAAATATACATTTAAAAATAAACTAAATCAAGCAACTACAGTCTTTTAGCCAAAAAAAAATAAGTGCACACATTAAGAGGTAGGGTAGGTATAGAGGGGCAAATGTGGTAAAGAAGATTAATTGTATAGTGAAGAAAAAAGGAAAATGGTGGTAAATATACTGTATTAAATACATATAAATTTGCTATCATGTTAACCTTAAACCTAATTAATGCTATAATTCACTATTCCTTCAATTAAATCCATTTAAAAATTTAACCACACACCTGAAGGAACTAGTAAAAGGACAATTGAAATAAAAAGAAGAAAGAAAACAATAATAATAATTGAAGAAGAAATAAATAAAATTAAAAGCAAAAACACTATCCAAAACATCAATTAAACCAAGATCTGGTTCTAAGAAAAATAAAATTATCCTAAGATTAATATAGCCATGTAAATAAAAGAAATGATAAAATTATTTTAAAAAGACAAAAACCAGACATTTAACAATAAAAATGATAAACCATTAGCCAGACTCACAAAAAAGAAAATCTTAGTGACAAAAATCAATAATAAAAGAGCCTACAACAGACAGAGAAATATGCAGGATCATGAGAGACTATTATAAGAAACTAGATGTTAGCAAATTATCCATCTGAAGAAATGGAAAGATTTATATAATCCTATATCCTCACAAAACTGAAAAGGAATACATAGGTAACTTGAACAAACCAATCACAATAATTGAAATTCAAGTGGTCCATGGTAGTCAAGTCTCCAAAAATGCAAAAGCCGGGGACCAGAAGACTAGACTAGTGTATTCTAAAAAAATCAAAGAAGACCTAATCTCCACTCTCCTTAAATTCTTCCATAAAATCAAAGAGGAAGGAAATTTTCCAAATATATTCTATAAGGCGAACATTATTCTCATTTTAAAATTAAACAGATAATGCCAAAATTTTAATTATTAATACCACTGAATAATATATACATAAAATTCTTGGCAAACTGAATTCAATAGCACATTAAAATAATTACACATCATGACTAAGTAGATTTTATTCCAGGGATGCAAGGATGATTCAATATATGCAAATCAAATCATGCAATATGCCATAGTATTACAATAAATGTGAAAACAAAAATTATATGATCATATTAATAAGTGTAGAAAAAGCATTAATCAACACCAATTCATGAGAACAAAAACCTTCACCAAGGTAGAAATAGAAGGCACATATATCAGCATAATAAAAGTAAATTACAAACCAACAGCCAACATCATTCTTAATAGTGCATCATTGAAATCCTTTTCCCTAAGATCTGGAATAAGAAAAGAATGCCCACTTCACCACTCCTATTCAATATAGTTCTGAAAGTACTAGCCAAAACACTGCTAAAAACAAGGAATGAATAAAGATATAAAAGCAATGCACAAATATCAGCTGGATTCCTATATCAAAACAAGAATTTAGAGGAAAATAAAATTAAGAAAGAAGTCACAATCACAATAGCATCAAAAAAGATAAAAATTCCTGAAAATAAACTTAGAAAAGGAGGTAACAAGAATTCTAAAATGAAAGCTTCATGATTTTAGCAAAAGAAATGGAAGAAGACACACACAAAAAATAGAATCCATGTTCATGCATCAGAAGAATTAACATAATTAAATGGCTAATTTACCCAAAGCAATAAACAGATTTTATACAATGCCATCAAAATTTAGAGGCATTTTTCAAGAAAAATGAGCAAATAATACTAATATTTAAGCAGAACAACAAAGGACCTCAAATAGTCAAGATAGCCTCAGAAAAAGAAAAGCAGTGGAGGACTCCGATTCCCCAACATCAAATTATACTATAAGGCATTCATCATAAAAACAGTATGGCATTAGAACAAAAACAGACACATTGACCAGTAGAATAAAATCAAGATCATAAAAATAAAGCCACACATATATGGAAAGTTAATCTATGACAAAGGATCCAAGAGAACACAATAGAGGAAGGAAAGTCTATTCAATAAATGGTGATGCTTAAATTGTACAGACACCTGCAAACAATAAACGTAGATTACTCATTAACACCATGCACAAAAATTAATGCAAAATGAATCAAAGACCTGCACAGAAGATCAGTAACCATAAAATATGTTGAGGGAAATTCTCCATGAAATCAATCTCCGTGATATATTTGGAGAAGTGACAACTGTGCTGAAGGAAACTAAAGTAAAACTAAACAAGTGGGACTGTATTAAACCAAAAGATTCTGTACAGAAAAATAAACCACCTATAAAAACAAAAGGCTACCCATAAGACAGGAGAAGATATTTGCACAGCATACATCAGACAAGAGTGTAATCTCCATATTATATAAAGAGCTCATAAACTTCAATAAGAAAAAACAAGTGACCTACTCAAAAATGGGCAGAAGAACTGAATATACACATTTCTAGAGAAGACACATAGATGGCCTACACACATAAAAATGCTCTACATCACTAATCATTAGAGAAATTCAAATAAAAGCCACAATAGGTCATCACCTCACACCAGTAAGAATGGCTTATATAAAAAACACTAGAAACAAAAAGCATTGGAGAGGATGAGGGAAAAAGAAATATTCCTACCCTATTGATGGAAATGTAAATTAGTACAAACTCTCTGGAAAACACTATGGATATTCCTCAAAAATATAAGGATGGCTCTACCATTTGATGCAGCAATCCTACTTCAAAGAATATACCCAGATAATAAAAAATACTGATTGAGGCCAGGGGAACAACTAAGGTGAACAACTAAATAAAATCAATAAATACTTTTTCCTCCTCTTTCTTCCTGCCTTCATCTAATAACCTATACAGAGTGTTCATAGTAGTTTTGTTCATAAGAATGAAAAATTGGATCCAATAAAAAGTACTTCAACAAGTGAATAATTAAACTGCTGTATACCCATAGCATGGAATACTACTCAACAAAAGAGGATTGAACTATTGATACATACAACAATTTGGATGAAATTACAGAGAATTATGCTTAGTGAGAATAAGCCAATGCCAAAACCTTCATAATGTATTCCACTTACCTAACATTCTTGAAATCACAGACCTCAGAAGGTAAACACAGAATCAAGCTATCTACAGATGGTTTAGGAACACAAAAAATTAAAATGGAATAGAAAAAGAAAAAAAGAGAGGGATGGAGGAAGGAAATGTATTTAATGTTATCAAAAGAAATTCATAGTACAGTGCCAAAAAATAACATGTTGCTGAATAATATGCATAATGCAAACCCATCTTGATGAATATATATATAAAGAAAAAGAGACTAATGTGCTATACACATAAATATTAAGAGTAGGTTAATTCAGTGTGGTGGGATAATTGATGATTTTTATTTTATTCATGCTTAGTGATCATGTAACTCATATAACTAAAATAGAATGAAATCACTTCAGAAAAAAAGAACAATTTAAATTTATCTACACTGAAATGTTAGTAATGTCTCAAATCCTTTCTTTCAAACAGCTGGAACTCAGTTAACGTAAGAAGAGAAACACTGAATGCCTGGAAAGCAAGAGTTTTTTTTTAAGTAAAGAGAACTATATAAAAGATAAATCGATAAGGGCTCACTATGCTTATATCCTAATTTTCCTCAGGGCTGACCCTCATGGACTAAGTTTAAAGTTAATTTCATGTATTTGTCAGACAAACCATGTCTCCAAGAAGACATACAAAGTGTGGAAGAGATATTTCTAATCTCTTCTTTGTTTACAAAATTCTTCTAAATTGTCCTCCCAAGTACCTATTAAGTGCAATAAGATTATTTAACACACTCTTGAAAGTCTGAAAGGAGGCAACAGTTGTGCAACATAGAATGCTTTTATATATAATGCTGTCAGCACTTCCTGCTTAAAATAGGAAGGAAGAGAAGGAATTAAAGGTATAAACCCCAAATGAGTAAAATCAGAACTCTATCTCAGAAATAAAAAGACTCATATAGCTGTGATTTTACAACTCCTAACAACTGCTTGATTGTCTATTTAAATGTATACAAGACAGTCTGGAGACTGAGTACTTACCAGATTTAAGTACGTGTGTCTTTTAGAAATTACAGTGGGGCTTAGAACCAATTCAGAGTAGAGTGAAATACCAATAATAACTTTATGCAAAATAGAATGCACCACTTTCCCTGAGAAGAGTATGTCATAATTAATACTAATAGTAATAATCTCAGAATTTTATACACATTCCAGTTATCAAAGTGTTTTCATAGACCATATTTTATCAGCACTGGGAAACTGAAAAAAACAATAATTCAGGATCTATGTTAAAAGATGTGATTTAGGGGATCATTTTGAGGTTCTGAATACCACATAAAACTTTAGTCTGTGTTAAGTTCGTTTTCCTTCTATAAGAAATATGTTCAACCAATCAATAACCATATATTTGTTCCCTTCCACAATTTCACCCACAATTTTCCTTTTTACAGTTAGGTACACCTTCATGCAACCAAAGGCAATCTGTTAACTAACAAATTGAAATTGAAGTTTATGCACAGTGTGTTTCAAAATGAAAATCACAAAATTAAACAGCTCTTTGGTCTATAGCCATATTTATTATAATTTGAGGAATCCAACTTAGTCCCATGATAAATATACCATATTTTGTGTTATCTAAAGAACAGGAAAATCAATTTTGCTACTTTTAGTCAATACTAAAGCCTCAACCAGCCCATCTAATCACTAATTATCTAGTGGAGAGGAACTGTTTGAAAGAAGTGGGGTGCCATATTTATTAGGAGATAACCAATATCAAATAAGGCACTATTGAAAAGCTGCAAGTAAAAGAAAATCACCAAAAAGTGGCAACTGGAAAGACTGTGAAAATAGTCTAGGAATCTAAGGAGCCAAGAGAATGGATAACTTGTCCAAAGATCACAACTAGTAAATAATGGTAGAGAGATCTCTCTACATTCAGAATGTATGCTATTAACCATGAGGATTATTTTCTTCTGCTACCCTCCACTCCCTCCAAAGAAAGGACTGTTGAAAGAATAAAAGGAGAATCATTTAAAACATGCTTAATTTGCTTCAAAAATTCTTCCAAGGCCAGTTCTGCTTGTATTTTTTAGGGTAAATGTGTCTCATTAAGAGAAATGAAAATAAGTTAAGGGTTAGACCTCAAAATCAAGTCTTTTATGTCCCTTATTTCCTGGAGAGTTGCTTAGTCCCTGCTAAAATACACAGATTATGTGAAAACAGATTCTGAACATGTCCTTGGAGGATTTCCCCTGACACTAAGAAAACACTATGACATGGTTTATAATATTCTTTATGATACACAAACACTGCTATGTGTTAGCACAATCCGATATCCCATAAAGTGAAAGAATGGCGATGAATAACCCTTTTATGTTATTAATTACAAATTGAAAAAAAACAGAGGCTCAAAATGTTCAAATTGCTTGTTCTGGCCCAGGTCAGACCAAAAGTGATGGAACCATAATAAACTTAGGCTTGGCACTCTATTTCCAAGTCAAATGACTGTTTTCACTTTACCTTAGGAAATTTCAGTAGTAAGGCAGTCTAAAAATAGCATTTCAGAAGGGAAAGAAGATAGTAGCTGAAGTCATCACCTGCTTCCAGTCTAAGGGATAAAACTAACCATTTTCTGCAGAAGCAACACTGGCAGGAACCCCAGGCACTGCAGCAACTCAGGAACAATGACTACATTGAGGTGATCCCCTGAGAAATTGCACACACCTGAACATCTAAGGATGGGTCTGGAGAGATGCACAAGGTAGGGGATTCAGCGGGACAACAGCTGCTACTGAAACAGCTAGAACTGCAGGAGCAGAGGAAGCCCGTGTGAACAATTAAAGAACGAATGGCAGAGGATTAAGACAGAAAAGTGTAAAGATTGCTGGAGGCAAAAATGCTTGCCTTGAATATAGCCCAAAGAGAAGGAGTTGAGGTCAAGACACCAGTACCCACATGATTAAGAAGCCCAGCAGTGAGTACAAAAGAGAGAACTACACATCATCCCAACCAACCCTTGAGACTTATTCTAGTGAAGAGGATCATGTTAGAGAGAGTGGTAGAACGTGTTCTTGGAGCCATGAAAAGAGGGTTGACCCCAATGATACCTACATTAACAGGCTCCACCATCCCCTGCAGACCACAACAGCTACCTCCCGTCTTCAATGCCCCTTCCCCACATACTTGACTCAGCAAGAATCCTGAAAGGGTCAAAAATATAAAACAAAATCAGTGCACCACTTGCAAATAAAACAATAATCAGTTCAACTACAAGAATCTCATGGGGGATAAAATAACTCAAGATACTTCAAAATGTCAAGGTATTATGGCATCACAAGGATATGACCTCATCAGAAACCTATTTCAAAGACATGCAGGATTATTTAACAGATAAAGAATTCAAAGTAGCAATCATAATAAAACTCAAAGATAAAAGAAAAGTTAATAAACAGATCAAATAATTTCAAGAAGTAACAAAACAAATCAGTGAGCTCAAAAATAAAAATAACAAGCAGGAGACATAAAATAATGTTTTACCAAAAACACTAAATGATTCAGGAGGTGAAGTATGGAATAAATGAGATCAAAAGTGCCAGAGAAAACAAAATAGGTTGTCCAAATATTTTCTTGAGACAAAAATGGAAAAATGGGATGGCAAAAAATGGAAAGGGGTTATGTGCTTGTGACTAAGGGGAGGGGAGGAGTCTAAGCAATCCAAGCAGGAGCTGAGCAGCCAGGCCAGCAACTAGTAAGTACTATGTGATGCTGATCAGTGATTGCATAGTCATAATGTGTTGTCCAGCAGGACACCATTCAAAAGCTAGGGCCCATACATGGAATTTTGGCACCTTAGGCAAAAACCATATTTGGCATCCCTATAAGCCCCTGTCTACAGAAAGAACTCATAAAACTCAATAACAGAAAATAGGCAATCCAACCAAAAATGGGAAGAATTGGGGAGACACTTTTCTGAAGAGGATATATAGGTGGCCAACAGGCACATGAACAGAGGTTCCTACTCGCTTACTATCAGAGAAATGCAAATTAAAACAACAATTATATATCACTTTACATCTGAGAAACTGGCTATTATCCAAAAGTCTGGAAACAACAAATGTTGGCATGGATGCAAAGAAAAAGGAACACTTTTACATGATTGGTGGAAGTGCAAATTGGTGCAACCCCTGTGGAAAACAGTATGGAGATTCCTCAGAAAGTTGAAGATGGAAATCCCATATTATCCCGCCATTCCACTTAAAATATTACCCAAAAAATACAAAAACAGTCATCTGCAGAGATTTATGCACCTCCATGTTTACTGCAGCCCTGTTCACAATAGCTAAGAACTGGAAATTACCTAAGTGCCCAACATCAGATGAATGGATAAAGAAGATGTGGTACGTATATACAATGGAATACTACATAGCCCTTAGAAGAGATGAAATCCTGTCCTTCAAATCAGTATGGATGGATTTAGAGAAGATTATGCTAAGTGAAATAAGTCAAAAGAAGAAAGACACATACCATATGACTTCACTCATATGTGGAGCGTGAATAGGTAAAACAAAAGAACAGAAGAAACAAAATCAAGTCTTGGACACTTGCAGCAGAACTGAAGTTACCCATAGGGAATGGAATGATGGGGAGGCAGGGTGGCAAATGGTGGCATCTGAGGAATGGGGAACCTATACGTATGAAGTTATTTTAGTATATAGAATAAGTTACTACAGTAATATATGTATATATACATGTATACGTATATAGATATAGATATATAGAGATATAGATATATCAATGAAATCAAAAGCTGGTTCTTTTAAAAAATAAAATTGACAGAATTTTGGTTAATATCATTCAGAAAAAAGATAGAAAACTCTCATAATTGAATCAGAAATGAAAAGGGAGAAGTTATATCAGTTACTTTAGAAATACAAACCATTAAGAGGCTACCATAAATATCTAAATGCCAACAAATTGGAAAACCTTGAGGACAAGAACAGTTTTTCAGGAACATACAGCTTACCAAGACTATATCCAGAAGAAATAGAAAAACTAACCAGGAAATTCACAAGAAAGGAAATTGAGAAGTAATCCAAGGCCTCCCAAAAAAATAAAAGCCAAGGGCCAAACAGCTTTTCTATTGAGTTTTACCAAACGTCAAAAAAATTAATATCGATTCTTCTCAAATTTTTCAAACGAATTAAAAAACAGGAAATACTTCCAAACACTCTCTATGAGGACAACATTACACTGATATCAAAAGCAGACAAGGGCATTAAGAAAAAAGAAAACTCTAGACCAATATCTCTAAAGAGCATAGATGCAAAAAATCCTCAACAAAATACTAGCAAACTGAATCCAAGAATACATAAAAAGATCATCCATCATGAGCAAGTGGAATTTATTCTGTGGATACAAGGATGGTTCATATATGCAAAATCTATTAATGTAATACACCACATCAACAAAAGCAAAGGAAATAATCATATGAGCAATCATTATTAATAGATGCAGAAAAAGTGTTTGACAAAATTCAACACCCATCATAATAATTAAAAAACCTCTACTAAAATTGGGAGAGAAGGAACTTGCCTCAACATGATAAAAGTCATATATGATAGAACCATGGCCAGTGTCATATCAATGGTGAAAAACTGAAAGTAATTCCTCTAAAATTAGGAATGATACAAGGCTATCCACTCTCATTACCATTATTAAAATGGCCATCTTACTTAAAGCAATATAGAGTCTTAGAGAGGTATTTGGGGACTAAATTCCAGAGTCAAAGGAAACAAAATCAAAATAAACAAATGGAACTATATCCAACTAAAAATCTTCTGCACAGTAAAAAAAAAACTATCATCAAAGCAAAATGACAACCTACTGACTGGGAGAAGACATTTGCATTTCATATATATAACAAGGGATTGATATCCAACTATACAAAGAACACATAAAACTCAGTAACAGAAAAATAAAGAATCTAATCAAAAACTGGGAAAAAAAATCAGATAGACAGTTCCCCAGAAAAGACATACAGATGGTCATCAGACATATGAAAAGATTCTTCCTCACTTGTTATTAGGGAAATACAATTCAAAATATCAATGAGATATCTTTCACCTCTGAGACTGACTCTTATTCAAAAGTCTGGAAATATCAAATGTTAGTGAGTATACACAGAAAAGGGAAGGCTTTTACATTGTTGCTGGGTGTGTATGTTGGTGCAGTCTTAAAAGAAGTATGCAGATTCCTCAAAACATTGTGACAATGTGGACTGAACTGGAGAGTATTATGCTAAGGGAAATAAGTCAGAAGGAGAAAAACAAAGACTGGATGATATCATTCACATGTGAAATATAAAAAAAATAAAGCAATAGAACAAAACACAAAGCAACCTTTGGACATTGAAAATAGAATTGAGTGTATCAGTAGAGAATGTGGTAGGATTTTACAGCAAGCAGTGGTGGGTTCAATGGACAATAATGAAAGACTTTTGGTAATTTGGTTGTGGGCAGCATGTTTTTCATATATTTGAGGAATGGTGAACCTATACATACGGGCTTATACTATTTTATAAATAAAAGTTACCACAGTAAATTTTTAATTAAAACAAATCCTAAAGAAAAGGAACAAAAAGTTCAGTTTCATGATCCCTAATTTAAAAGTATGATACACAGCAATAATAATCATCAGCATGGTATTGGAATAAAAATATACATAAAGATCAATGGAATAAAATTTAGTGCCCAAGAATATAACCACACACATATGGATAATTAATTTATAACAGGAGTCGAAGGCATACAATAGAACAAGTACAGTCTATTCAATAAATGGTGTTTAGTAAACTGAACAGTCACATGCAAAAAGTTGAAACTAGACCTAACACATTACACAGAAATTAATTCAAAATGGATTAAAGATTTTAATGTAAGGCCTGAAACCACAAAATACATAGAAAACCTGGGCAAAACACTCCTTGACAATGACCTTGGAGATACCTTTGGGAATTGGATTCCAATGTCAAAGGAAATAATAGTCAAAATTAACCAATGGTACTACATAAAACTAAAAACTGATTGCACACCAAAAATAACTATGATTAAAAAAGATAACTATGATAAAAAACTATGACACCCTACTGAATGAGTAAATATTAGCACATCATTCATTCAGCAAGGGTTTCATATCTAAAATATATAAAGAATTCATAAAACTGAGCATAAAGACAATCCAATTAAAAATAGGCAGAAAATGTAAATAGACACGTCTCCAAAGAAGACATAAATTTGATCAACAAGCACATAAAAAAGTCGTTTATCGCCTCTCATTATTAGAGGAATGCAAAAAAAATTAACAATGAGATATCACCTCACACCTACAAGAATGGCTCTTATCCAAACAACTGGAAAAAATAAATCTTGGCAAGGAGATAGAAATAAGAGAACCATTATACACTGTTGATAGGAATGTAAATTAGCCCAGCCAAGGAAAGTAGAATGGAGATTCCAAAAAAAAAATTGAGAATGGAAATTTTATATGATCTCATTATCCCACTTCTATGTATTTACTCTGAAGACACAAAACACTAAATTGAAGGGACACATGCACTTTCATGTTTATTGAAGTATTATTTTCAATATCCAAGACATATAACTAATCTAAGTGTCCACTGACAGGTAAGTGGATAAAAAAATATGTAGTATACACACACAAAATGGAATACCACACAGGCCCAAAAATGGAGGAAATTCTGCCATTAGCAACAACGTGGATGGAACTAGAGGGGATTATGCTAAGTGAAATAAGCTAGATGAAGAAACATAAATACCAGATGATATAATTCATGTGGAATATCAAAAAATACCAAACCAATAGACAAAACATAAACTAACTCTTAGATATTGACAAGAGAACTGAATTTACCAGAGGGAAGGGAGTTGGGGGGGTGTCAAATTGACAGTGGTGGAGAACTTGTAAATTTGGTTGGTGGGTGTGGTGTGTTATCATATATTTGATCAATAGTGAATCTGCACATTGAAAATATTATTTTATAAATAAAAGTTACCTCAATAAAAGAATTAAAAATATGTATGCCCTGGTAACCTAATAGATAAGTCCACCACCTCTAACAACTCAGTTCACATACATCCCAAGGACCTAGGTTCATGACCTGGAGCTGCGAGTAACAACCAAGATTAACAACTAAATAAAATAAATAAATGCTTCATCCTCATCTTTCTTCCAGCTTGCCTGACTACTCACCTTCATTCCTACCTGTACCTTTTCTTTAAAAAATATTAAAAATAGAAATTCTATCTGATCCTATCATTTCATATCTATGAATTTTCCTGAAAAATACATAAGCACTAATTCAAAGAGTTACGTAGCCCTCCGTGTTTATTGCAACATTATTTAAAATAAAAAAGAGCTGGAAATAACTTTAACGTTCATGGAGAGATGAGAGGACAAAAAAGTGGGTGTATGTATACACTATGGAATATTACTCAGCTATTTTTAACAAAGCTAAAACCATGTCATTTGCATCAACATGGAGGGACCTGGAGGTACTTATACTTAGTGGGATAAATCAGACAGAGAAATATAAACATTATATGATTTTACTCATATGTTGTATATAAAGAAACCAAATGAATAAATCAAATCTAATAAAAAATACTTTTAGTCCATAAGACAAAATTAATGGTTACCAGAGGGGAAGGGAAAGTTGTTGGGCAAATCAGGTAATAAAAAGAAAAAGATCAATCTTATGGTGATGGATAGAATTGTACTGCTGGTGGTGAATTTAATGTAGTATATACAGATGTTGATTTACAATGATGCACATCTCAAACATATATAATGTTATAATGCAATGTTACTTCAATAATCTTTTTAAAAAGACAATATAAACTTAAATAATGAAGATGGCCATAAGGCAAAGAAAGGGTGGAGAGATGAGGAAAGGCAAGAAGGAATCTACTATCAATTATAGAAAATATGGTATAAATTAATGCAGTTGTACAGAGCAAAGACTCAATTGGGGTTGAGTAAAACTCTGCCTTTCCCCATCATTCAGGAGGCAGAGAAGAAGCAGTTAAAGAAGGAAATGAATATTGGAGTACACAGAGCACCATAGAGCATCTACTCTCTGCTATGACCACAGTGGTAAAATCTTGAAACTCAAAATTCTATCCTCTTTCTCATTTTTCCTTACCTAAGTATAGTATAGTTCAAGATGGCTGTAACCATCCATATTGGAGGGTAAATAATAACTCACTGCCTGTCTCCCTTTATGAACATAGCCCTATATCTAGGGAAATCCAAAGCCAGTTAAAGAAATTGTATTTATAATATTGCTTCAATTAGTAAAACTCTCAAGGGAAGTGTTAGAGTCCAGTACCGAATCCAAATGTTATCACCCTTTATTTTGGTTGGATGGCCTTTCCTTTCCCATCAACTACTACCACAACCAAGAATTCTATGAAAGGAGATGAAGATTTCAAAGGCCTTAGAAACCTGGCCTAAGGTTAGCTTGAGGTAATTCTGGTATGTACAGAAGCGAAGTTTGAGGCTTTGTTCCTGCACTAGGTATCAAACCGGAGAATTGTTGCTGGGCTCATTTATACTGAGTATACAAATTATGTCTTAGTTATAGGGTCATATTTAAATAGACATACCATAATTTTTAGTGTTAAAACCAGGACGAATTACAGTATCATCAGGTATATGGTGGGGGTGTGGTAGGGTGGTTCAGGTGTGTACGAGCAAGGTTCCAATGGGGTTTTTTGTGACACACCCCTTGGGGAACACTGCATCCCTACTGGGCAGTTTGGAGTTAGTTTGTTGGGTGTTTATTTGCCCATACTAACTTTTAGCAAACTGTGATTTTAAATGGAATGCAATTTCAAACCCGGTGGTTTGCCAGGACAAATCTGTTAAACTGGGACAATCCCAGTCAAACTGGGATGCATGGTAACCCTATGTCTTAGTGAACATATTTATATTCATTCCCATATAGACCTTCTTAATATAACTCAATATAATTGATGTAATCACTCCCATCAACATCTCATCCATTTGATTCATAATATCAAGGTGTTATCCTAGGCTCCAATCAGCACATAGCAGACTATCATGACCCTATTTTCCAGAAGCCAGACAGAGTATATACCTGGAGTTCCAAACCCCAGAGCCTAGCAAAAAGCTAAGAGCATTTACCTGGCTTCCAAATTCTTAAAACAGAACCACTGAGAGAAAGTGCAATCATTCCAGCCCATGGTTAGTGTGACAGGAAAAATAAATAAATAAATAAATAAAAACACTTTTAATCCAGTGGCAATTTTTATGAGATTTCAGGAAACCAAAATCAAAGTAAGACAATGATCTTCCAGTACATAAAGGACCAGAAAGGAAAAGATTTCTTAGAATGTAGATAGCACCACAAAAGTCTTAAAGGAAAAGGAGTGAAAGGGAGGGAGGTTGGGAGGGAGGAAGATGTGAAACTTATCTCACTTAAGATCAAGTTTCTCATAATGCCAGTCAGATTAGCAAATACTGGTAAGATTAAATTTCTCTGCCTAAAAATAGTCTAACGACCCTACAGGTCTTAAAATTCACAAAGAAGTAAGCTGGACAGAATATATACTCCTCCCTGCTTCCCATCTTAGAGCAGCTGTGTGATTTTATGAGGATTCTGCTGTTAGAGCTAGTTTATTTATACACACAACAACCAGCAATGCTCCAGTTTCTGTTCTTCCTCCCTCCCCCTTCCCTTCCCCTCCCCCACTTTGCAGCAAAGAAGTCAAACTCAGGCTTGCCTTAAACAGTCTGAGAACTAATCTGAAAGAGGAAGAAGAATCTGTATACTTTGACTTGCATATATGCCCTGCCCTCTCTCTTGAAAATAACAGGAACCCATCTTTTCAAAGAAGATTGCCTAAACAGCCATCAAGTAAATGGAGTGTGTTTTCAGGACCTTCCAGAGTACTCAGATTCAGTGTGCAACTCACCAATAGACCTTTAACTATCCAAGAGACGGTTAGATTGTATTTACTGAAGGCTTTAGGTGCTTACTTTCTGGAAGTGGATGTAAAAGGACCCTAAACTGTCAACTTTGAGGTAAGGAGATTCAATGTTTCAATTTCCAGAACTATATATAGTACAATTTTGCTGTGGCATAT